>APFE030170154.1:54142-72806 GCA_000404065.3 Pinus taeda | reverse complement strand
TTTTGTTAGAGAAGCTACGCTGGTGTTTGGCTTCTCTTGGCTTGCAAAAAAGATAAAATAATAATAACAGGGCATCAGGCTAATTTTTGTCAAGGTGGAGATTGTTGAGATTTTCTGTTTTGAATAAAATAGGCAAAAATCTGAGTAGGTGACAACAATAGAAATTTTGTTGCTAGATTAACTCCAGGTTGTTGGGAGAGAGTTAATGCATCCTAAATTTGATGTGAGAGGATTTATGAGGCGGTTAGATTCTCCTTGCTATAAAACAGGTATCCATACGGATAGTTTGAGAGTAGTGTGAGAGTTTGTGAGGATTTGATTTATGTAATCCCCTGTTTGATTAATAAAAAATTGTCGATGCCTATGTTTCGTGGACGTAGCCCAAATTGGTTGGGTGAACCACGTTAAATTCCTGTATTGTCTGTGCATAATTTAAATGGTTATATATATGTTTTATTGTTTGTTGTGCATCTGATCTCCAACATTATCGACCATCCTGGATAAAGCCGGGCCCTCTTTACGCTGCGAGCACTGTAGTGCGAGACCGTGAACTTCACGACGAGGTGGTCTCTACCAAATTTATTTGAACTCTTCTAGTGCAATTAAAACCTTGAAACTCCTCCATGAGGAGAATACTAACAGGCGGATGTTTCAAATGGGCCATGTATGGGTAGACAAACATGTGTCAAAAGCACGTTGTAGGCAGATAAGTGGTAATTAAAATCTATTAAAATATTTTAGCCGATTGGATGCATGACAATACATGAAAATTTCGTGGGACTATTTGTTCGGCGATCCGCTCACGTTTAAGATCAAGCCTATGTAACGTGCAACAGGAGAGTCACACCAGCACGATCAAATCATTTGGATTTACTCAACCGTTTTGATTTTTCACTCAATCATTTCGATTTTTCATTAGAACGCTTAGGGCTCCTCCACACCTAAGTCGTTCATGGAGCATATCAGTGGCATATTCGCTCCACATTCATTCTCATTTGTCCTTTTAAATGTAAAATAAAAAATCAACACATCTACTTCCGCCCTCACTTAAAATATATACACCACCCTAGCTTAAAATATATATTCCAATCTACTAAAAATATATTATATAATTTATAAGAAAATAAAATTATAAAAATCAATAATTAGTTAAATATAATCTTTTTTTAAATTAATTAGTATTAATTGCTTATCATTTTATTGAGAACTTTATTTTATCAGACATTTTGAATTATTTCTTATTAATAGTCAATTTTGCATAATTCCTTTCGTTCTTTATTAATATTAATACTTATACTTTATTGGCGTAAAGTATATATATATAAAATAAAATTCAATATCATTCCAATTTCTCATCTTATCCTTGAAAACAATGCAATGATTATATAAAAAATATTAAATTACATTAAGTAAACCAATGGTAACTATACGATAGCTATATGTAAAATATTTATCTATACGAAATGAAATGAAAATAGCAATTGAGATGACATTACTAAACTTCTCTTCTTACAACACCGTGAAATAGAAATATGATGAGTACAATTTTTGATGGTAACATTAGAAATAATAATGAGCTAACCGGGTATGATATTACTGAGTTTGCAAAATGTATTTTAATACCAAATCTAAACATTTATAAGATAATTGTTTTGCTAAAATGCATATTTGGAAATGAACTCAGACATAATGAGGTTCAACAACTCTGATAATATTTAATGAACACTCATAATGGTCGCAAGCAATTGAAGAATAAAAGTATTTTAACAATTAATACAAGCATCAAATTGGGCAAGAATTTGTAAGAATGGGTCTTTCCAATGTGTAATGACAACTGAAAGTATGAAAAACCGAGGAAATTGTATTTCCTTGGAGAAGAAGGGACTTATTTGAAATCTTGCGATTGTCTATTTGTTTTACTCTTCATATTCCGTAGCATCAACGAAAGTCAAAATACGCACAGTATTGGAAACATGGTAGATATTAACATGATCCCGTGATCAATGTTATATTGAAGGACAACCATCTAACATCGAAAGTTAAAGATTTTAGTGTAAAGGCAACTGATTGTAATAATCCAATGGAGGATGGTTTATTATTCAAAATTTTCTCATCGGTTCACTGACAAACCTTGTTTGATAGCTTTCTTTGTTGTTTGTTTTGCATACATTGTGTATATGAAATAATGATGACAAGTAATAGCATCAACTGCAGTCAGTATTAAGGAATAAAGAAAACAGTGGTGACTCGACAGAAGACATGGATTGAATCCCCTGATAATTGATCGCTAGGGACGTCGTCATGCTGTAATCGAGAAAAGAGCCTTTTCAAATTGGGTGAAAATAAGTAGCGGGTTAATGGGCATTGGATTTTGACGCACTAGTTATCTAACCATAAACATAACAATGTCGCTCATTTAATGCCCATAACCAGACTACAGTTCAAATACGCTACTCAGGTGTACTTCGACAGGTTCTCCCTTGCGCTACATGTTGACCTTGAGCGTGTCTTCATCTTTCTGGAGCTCAGCGCCTAACTTCTAAGTCTAACGTCTTTGACCTTCACCAACTTTAGCGTTTTCTAACCACTTCAAGTTTAACCTTTTTGTTACGGTTTTAACAACTTGAACATAGACTTATCACGAAACTGAACTGACCTCAACTGGTTAATATACATATATAAATACTTCGATCTCGGCACTTTCTGGTTCATTCCTATCTTGCCCCTTCCTCCTCTGTCGTATATGTTTCATTTCTTTGGCTTTCGCGGAGCTTCACATTGAAAGAGAAATAATGCAGCTTGCTACAGTTTTTGAGAGTATCTATATTCAATAGAAGACTTTAATCAACATTTTTCGGCATACGTATTTGCAACCAGCTTGGTACGAAAAGTCATATGCCTAACAGAGACGCAAGGCTGCAAATCCATTAAAAAACAGGAATCATAACCCACATACACCTACAGAATAGATTTGCAATTCAATTTATACCATCTTTCAAGAAATCCTCTCTCCTCTTTGTTGCATTTTTACGAGCGCGGATGATTTAGATTTTTTACGGGCGCGGATGATTTAGATCTCTTACATGAGAAATGCTTCCAAAAAGCACGAGATAAACCCTCGCACAAGCCAAAGCAGGATGCTACAGTTGACGACGTGATATGAAATGATCATATGTTAACTGAAGTAGAATTAACTTAAAGTGCTTTAACCGTGAGAGTTGATTGAAAAGAATGGCTTTACAGCATAATTGAAACATAAGTAAGATGCAAATAGAATTCAAAAATAGTAAAAACACACGATATCAGACAGCAAGATTGATTACGGAGTTCGTCTTTCATAGACTAGCTACGGAGTTCGTCAGCGTCACAACATAGCTGTCTGCATTAGCTTTTCAACACCTATCATGTTTCCCAATTCCGACTCCCGATGCTCCTATTACACTAAAAACAAAACCATCTATATCCTTCAGAATCTGTATACAAATTCTAAAACCACTATAATCCCTTCTTCATGAACAAAAGGGTGAATTTATAATTCCTTTGGGTTCATTGGAAATCTCTGATGCTAAGTTTAGACATGAATCATCATATTGTCTCCATCTAACCACTAAGGGACACCTTACTACCCAGTCACATGGCGGTTACATTACTTTGGACCAATAACAACAATACAAAACCCAAATTTGACTTTGGTTAAGCACGGACTGTTGGCGGTCAGGTAAACTGCGCGGAGAAATGTGAACAGTTAGCATCTGAATAGCCATGGTCTAACCACAGGTTGCCACCCAGGCGGCTGATCCCCGATGGTTCTAGTTTGCGGTTGGCGTGTTCACATGTGTTGTCGCAGTTGTGGTTCTCATCTGCCCAGTTATCACTGTAACCTCCACTTTTCCAGTGAACTCTCTGTTCACATGTCATGTGTTACAGTGGTATACCCGCTATGGTTAGCGCAAACTATGCTGAACTGCTATTCCCACTCGCGGTCCAAACAGTGGTTACCGCACGATTGCTTTTGCGTTCACTTACCACGGTCCTACTATAGTTATGACCAACGGTTAGGGACTAGTTTTTATAATGTTTTACATTATTATTAAATGTAGCACCATGGCCGAAGGTTTGTATACATAGGTTAATGCATTTTAATGAATGTTGTAGTTTTTAGGCCAATGTGTTAGGGTTTTAGGTTAGGCTTAAATGGTATGATTTTCCACCATAGTTTTGTAGTGTAGGTTTATACATTAGATTTAGGGTTTAGTCTTTAGACTTTTACACTCTTTGTTAAAAAAAAAACTCTTTTACAACAAGTTGTCACAATGTGACATACCAATCCATATAGATGATAACCATGGACCATAATTGACAATGAAACCCTGGTGGTACTGACGACGAACACATGTCGAAAATCAGGTACCAAACACCATATCCTTCAAACACCATGAAAACCACATCAACCATTGACAACACTAGCGGAACTGAAAATCCACATCTGACAACTTGAACCATAAACATCGATGTCGAAGCTAAAGATACTAGACACTAAACGCTGACAATGAATGCTGGCGAAGATAAAGTTCAAGACCTCATTGACCATAATCATTTGAAGACCATTTCAACTTTGAACCACTGAAGACTCCGCTCATGCTGGACTAACAAGATCCTCCTGGATCAATCCTCTCCACTTGAAAGCTTTTGGACCACAAAAGCTTGACTAGACAGATAACAGCTGAGGGTAGTGCTCCATCACTCTCCACTTGCCAGGATGATGTACCAATACATTCAATCAACGACCTGAAAGTGATGATCCTGATGGTTCCGATCATGGTGCATTTTGAATCTGTGAACTCTTCCATCCATTTGTAGTATGCACAACTTGTGAAGATGGTTAAACAACCTGTTATGAACATGGCAATTGACTTCTTTCCACAAAGTACCATGAATTATTGATCCATAAACATATTTGAAAACAATCTCTACGGGAAATTGTTCAATACTATTGACTTGCATTGACAATATATTTTGCAGAATGACAGAAACATTCAAAGACATTATTGACATCATACCAGCTACTTGATCTTATATACTTTCCTGATTCCTGATTACTAAGTGAGCTTGATGTAATAAACCAATCGAACTCTAATGTGAAGACTGCTTCAACTTAGTTTGACTTTGAAAGTATTGAAGTGGCTATTGATTTGCTTGAATCATGGTTTCTTCACCCATTAAATGATGTTTCCATTGATTAACACTTTCCCTTAATGCATAAGTTCCCCTTTTTTGTACTCAATACTTTGACATTGCCTTAGAAAAGTTTTTGATATGAAAGAAGTAGGTTTCCTCTCCACTTGAACAGAGGCTGAAAAAATGTTTGAAACATGAAATGGTGATACAATACAAGAGAAATGTAACACTGACTTTCCCCAATATTGACTTGCATCCCTGCAACGTATAACTCCCAAACTTGGACTGAAATAATACATTCTAACATTAGGAAGAGGAGATTTGGACATCAAATATAACTCATGTTGTATCCCCTACTTATGAGTAAGATGTTTGGGTTCTTTAAATAGAACTCGAAAATTTTCTACTTCTTTGATCAAATTATCTTTAAACTAAGACTTATAATATGAACAAACATCATGTCGATTCTTATGTTGTTCTTTTACACACGAGTACAAAACCCTTATTTGAACTTATTAATCGCTTCATCTGATTAGCAACAACTATACTCAAGTGAGTTTTACTTTTATGTGCCCTGACAATAAATTCAACCCCATCTTTCTGAAGATGATATTTATGCTCCCTCCTATAAAATATTGCATCATGATCATAAAGATAAGGACTTCCCAAGACAACTCCACATATTTCTACTGGAACCACGTCTAATTCCACTTCATCAATGTAATTAGCTGTAATGGAAGAATTTAACCGACACTACTTTGTGACATTTATCTGAATTGATTTATTCAACCAACCTAATGGGTATGGTCTTGGATGATTTCATGTCTCCAAACCCAAGTTTTTAACTAAATATTTAGATATTAAATTTCCCTGTGATCCACTGTCAAACATTGTATCTATCTTTGTGTAATTAGAAGTTATCCTTATGCAAATAGTTCAACTCTTTTATCATCATTTGAAGGATTTATGTTTGATGAAGATGCAATACTATTCGAACTTGAATAAGTGTTAGAAGTTTTACCTATCCAAACTATGGCAGTTATCGTCTTTTCATCACCTGAATCAGAGCCTATATGTTGTTGGATTGTTGCATTTGCTTTCTTTTCATCCTTCTCCTTAGGGAACTTTTTGGGCTTAAGTTTTGGATGAAGTTTCCAACACCTAGATTCATCAAGATAGATTCTCTGGCAACGAGAACAAGTAGGTCTTTCCCTCTGAGTTGTTGCTGATTTCTTTCCCTTCGAATTGTTCTTCCTCTTATTATCATTGGAATCCTTGATTTCCAACTCTTTGGATGATTGTGGTGAAAACATGAATTGTCTGCCACCTGATTCAATATGTATGGATTGATTACACAATTCATCAAAATCATCAGGATTAAATATCAATAATGTACGCTGCAAATATGAATGTAAATTGTCGATGTATTTTAATAAAGTTTCACGTGTATCCAATGAAATACCAAGCACCATTGCTTTATTTCTGAACTCCTAAGTAAACTCCTAAAAACTCTTCCCTTTACCTTGCCTCAAGTGTTTCCAATCAATAATAGCTTGTTTCATGTATCCTAAATGATAGAATTGTTTCCTAAAAAGTTTTAAAAACATAGACCATGAAGAGATGACTTTACCTTTCTGCTTTACATCTATTTGAATTTTACTTCCCCACTAGATTAAAGTTGTTCCCCCATTCTAAGTGTAGCTAATTTAATTTTTGTTTTATCGTTAGAAATGTTCTGAATACGACAATACACTTCTAAATGCTTAATCCAGTTATCTAACTTTTCAGGATTCATTTCACCATCATAAATAGGTAACTCAAATTTTACATCAAGTTTCAAATGAGATGTCTTCTTAGGTTTCTTTTCTGTTTCAGAATCTGAACTAGAATAAGAATAATAAGAAGATGATGATGGAGATGACGGAGTTGAAGGAGGTTTATCAGCCTTACCTTTACCTTTGTCCTTCTTCGATATCTTTGAAGAGGAAGTTGCATCTTTCACCTTTTTATCTTCGTAGAGTTCTACCAACATCTGTTGCATACTCAAGAATTCTTGTTGAAACTATTGCTCGCTCATCTTAGTTTCATGAATTTCACCTGTATTGGATCATGTCATTATCAACTTATGACGGACTCTCCACTTTCCAATCTCTCGATCGATCTCCTTGAGTGTTCCTTCTCCACGTTGCAACTTTGACCTCGTTAACATTCACTGGAAAAATTCTGCAAATGCAACCTGCTATGATACCAAATTATATGATCTGAAATGATCATATGTTAACTGAAGTAGAATTGATTAATGCCATCAGTGAACCAAATGTTAACTTAAAGTGCTTTAACCATGAGAACTGATTGAAAAGAATGACTTTACGATAGAATTGAAACATAAGTAAGATGCAAACAGAAGTGAAAATACTAAAAAACACAATGATATCAGACAATAAGATTGATTACGGTGTTTGTGCCTCATGGACTATGTCTCCGGGTCCGCTTTATTAGGATTGAATCAGAGGAGGTCGATTACACAACAAATTAATCAGAATTATTATGCATGCAGGAACTTCTGGTCACTGTCACAAGAAATCTCTCTGAATTAACTTTGCAACGCGTTTTACGGTTCCCAATATTGACTCCCGACTCTCCTGTTAGACTGAAAACAAAATTGCTTGTATCCTCCGGAATCTGCATACAAACTCTACAACCACTCTAATCCCTTGTTCATGAACAAAAGGGTGAATTTATAACTTCTTTGGGTTCATTCAAATCTTTTATGCTAAGTTTAGGCATGAATCATCATATGGTCTCGGTCTAACCACTAAGGGACAGCTTAGTACCCAGTCACATGGTGGTTGCATTAGTTTAGACCAACAACAACAATATAAAACCCAAATTTGACTTTGGATAAGCGCGGACTTCTGTTAGTGAGGTAAACTGCATGGATAAGTCTGAACAGCTAGCATGTGAACAAGCGCAGTCTAACCACAGGCTGCCACCTAGGGCACTGATCCCTGGCGATTCCAGTCTATGGTTGGTGTGTTCACATGTGCTATCGCAGTTGCGATTCTCATCCTCCCGGTTATCGCCGTAACCTCCACTTGTCTGGTGAAATCTCTGTTAAGATGTCACGGGTTACAGTTGTATACCCGCTACGGTTAATGCAAACTCCACCCAATTGCTATTCCCGCTCATGGTTTAAACGATGGTTACCACTCGATTATTTTTGCGTTCACTTACCATGGTCCTACTGTGGTGATGACCAATAGTTATGGACTGTGGGTTTTTATAATGTTTTACATTTCTATTAAAAGTAGCACCATGGCTGAAGGTTTGTAGACTTAGGTTAATGCATTTTAATGCATGGTGTAGTTTCTTGGTCAATGTGTTAGGGTTTAGGGTTAGGTTTGAATGGTATGATTTTCCACCATAATTTTGCAGTGTAAGTTTATACATTAGATGTAGGGTTTAGTCTTTAGACTTTTACACCCTTTGTTAAAAAAGAATCCTTTTACAACAACTTGTCACAATGTGACATACAAACCCACATAGATGATAACCATGGACCATAATTGACAACAAAACCTCGGTGGAATTGACGACTAACACATGTCGACAACAAAGTACCAAACACCATATCCTTCAAACACCATGAAAACCACATCAACCATTGCAACACCGGCAAAACTCAAAATCAAAACTTTACAACCTGAACCATAAACATCAATGTCGAAAATAAAAATACCTGAATGTTGACAACAAACACTCGCGAAGTTAATAAAGTTCAAAACCTCATCTACCATGATTATTTGAAGACCATTTCGACTTTGAATCAATAAAGACTTCGCTCATGCCTAACCAACCAGATCCTCGTTGATCACCACGGCATGATCAGTAACGTAACTGTAACATTCAAATTTTGGATTTGAAACTAAAACAACCCCTCCCATCACATTAATCACACCTATAGAAAAATTGGGACGATGACGTTAACTGAGATAACTGTATTAATAGAGAGGGCATCGAAATGAGAGGAAGATGGAAATTTGATATCTTACATTTCGGAGTATGAAATGGGCTAACCAAAGGAATTCCGTACATACATATATCCAGTGGATTTAGACATGGTATAGCCAAGATCTTCTCTTAAAAATATTAAATAACGGATGGCCTCATAAATATTGCTTGCCTTTCATATTAGCCTTGAAAAATATGAACCTTCCTTTCCATATTAGCCTTACAAAATATCAACGGAACGATGAAACTCACCATTGAAGACCTACAATTGCAAACACTATGACGGTAGACGGTAACCCAAAGTGTAAGTTGAAAAGGGTGGACATGACAACAGTACCCTCGGGATTACAAAACAATATCCCCAAATAATCTTCCATCTGTCTCGTTCATAAACAAGCCTCTCATTTATATTCGTAGCCTATGGAAATGTGTACTCGCTATTAACTTTTTGAAAATATCAATATCAATGAAAAGATGAACGCAAGTGCAAATATAATGAGAGTTGGCGTGATCCAATTTTTAGCGGAAAAGGATGGATATGATAACAATATTCTAAATTATTAGTATAACGTCATTATAAATGTTGTTGACATATGAGGCTGCATTAAGCTTATTTGAATATACGATGAATATATGTTCAGTATAAATTCAAATTTTATTTAGTGATTTGTTTTGAGGAGAGATTAACATAAAAGAGTTATACAAAATTGAATTGATTTAATACGCTTAGCTTGTTAATTTTATTTAATTTAATTTTTTATAAATTTAAAATAATAAAATATAATATTTTAAAATATTGAATAATTTTAATCTAAAACTAAATAGATAATAAAAACATTAATTATTTATATTTATTAATTTAATAAAAAAATAATAAACTTAAATTAATAAATCCAAAATATTCTAAATATAAACTAATAAAACCTAAAAAATTAATTAACATAGTAAAATAGTAACCTTAACGATTTTAAATTTAAAATAATAAAATTACGTTTTAAAAATCAACATAATTATTAAAACCTAAAAGGTAAAACATAGGTATAGACTAAATAAAAGAAAACATAAAAAAATAAACCTAAACAAATAAATCATAACCTTTAGCTACTTGTAACTATGAGGCTATGACGAGGGTGTGAATGCGGCGATCGTAGAGTGACAGATGTAAATGCACAATGTGAAATTAAACATACTAAACAATGTAACAAGTATTCATTATTTATGTAAACACGTGGCGTTGAAGCGCTCAAATCACCTGACGCTATTGATTATGGTGACATACTAATCCAACAAACTATTTGATCTTAATGTGTTTAAAGTTGGTGAAATAAATGATTTTTAAATTAAATTTTTTATGTTTTATTTCAAATTGAAAACTACTTTAAATATGATTTATATTATTAGTTGAATAATGTATTATACTAGAAATATCTTTTAAATCGATTTTTTTACACTCATTTATTTAAAAATAAAAATTCGTCAAATCCAATTTCAATATATACCACACTTAGATCATAATCAATAAAAAAATTGAAATAAATAATTAAATAGCTAAATGCAAAAACTATAATAATTAGAGTAATTACACATGAAACAACTAAGATCTTTTCTTAGAGATATTAAATAACAGATAACCAGGTAAATATTGCAGGCCTTCCAGCAAAAATATCAATACAAAAGTAAAACTCATCATTAAAAGCCTAGAATTGCAAAAATTATGACGGTAAGATGAAACTTCCCTTGGAGACCTACAACTGGGAAAACTATGACGATAAGAATAACCCAAATTGTAAGTTGAAACAGGTGGACATGACAACACTACTCTCGGGAGACAAAACAATATCCCCAAATTATCTTTTATCTGTCTTACACGATACTGGCATCCCTTCTATTTGATGGCAGCGTCCATTCATAAAGAAGCATCTCATTTATATTCGCAGTTGCTGGAAATGTGTACTTGCTTTTAACAATTGTAATTTATCAATTTCAATGAAAAGACGAAAGCAAGCGCAAAGACTATGGCAGTTGTAATCCAAAGTTAAAGTTCTTTGTTGGATAAGTAACCCATTTCAGTTGTGATCTAAAGTTAAAGTTATTTGTTGGATAAGAAATTTATTAATTTAATGGTTAAGTTTAATTGTTTATGAAGATATACATATTTTATTTTTTTTTCCTTTAAAATATATGCTCTTAACAATTAATTAAACAAGCTTAAGTTCATACAAATTGACTCAATATGCTAATTTTTTTATAAACTAAAATAATAAAATATAATAATTTTAAAATCATAAAATAACCATGACCTAAAACTACCCAAAAAAATAAATAAAACCTAATTAGTTTAAATTTTATTATTTCCAATCAAAAACAATAAACCTAAGTTAATAAATTTAAAATATAAACTAATAAATCCTAAAACAATTAACCTAAAAATTTTAAACTTAAAATAATAAAGTTACCTTTTAAAAAATCAACCTAATTATTAAAACCTAAAATGTAAATCATACACATAGAATAAACCAAAGAAAACAATCAAATAAAGCTAAACAAAACAATAAAGCATAAAGAAAATAAGATCTAAACACAAATAAATAAGCTAAACAAATAAGCTAAACAAATAAACTAAACAAATAAAACCTAACCTAAACCTAGTTGTATTTATGCGGCTATCACATGGGTGTGAATGTCGCGATCCTAGAGTGATGGCCGTAAATGCACAATGTGAAATTAAACAGACGGGAAGATATTACATAACTAAACGATGTAACAATTATTAATTATTTAGGTGAACACATGGGGTCTAAGCGCTCAAATCGCCTGACTGTATGGATTGTGATTGTGGTGACACATTAGTAACCAAACCAATTATTTGATTCTAATGTGCTTAACAGTTAGCGAAATTAATGACTTAAATTAAATTTATTATTTTTTAATTTGAAATTGAAAATTTGTTCAATTGAAAGAAGATAATGTTTTTGTTTACAAATTTATTTAAAATTCAAAATTATCCAATGAAGATAATGTTTTTGTTTCCAAATTTATTTAAAAATCAAAATTACTCGTATGGAATTCCAATATAGACCATGTCTAGTGCTTAAAGAACGAAAATATGAAAGAGGTCATTAGATGCTCAGTGCAAAAGCTATGATGGTTGGATTAATCTACAGTCCAAGTTGAAAATGTGGAGAAAACAAGCTTCGCAAGTTGGAAAACTGGACAAAACAATCTTCGCAGAATGTTCTTTGATCTGTATGACATAATAATGGTATGACATAATAATCGTAGCTTATGTATTTGACTTTAGCATCCATTTAATAAGCCCAGAATATATATTCCTAATGTGTAAAAATACGTACACATTGTTGGTTGTACTAGTGATATACACACTATAATTAATATTATCTACTTATTGCGGCTTGAATGCATTTTGAAGGGGCCATTCAGTTGTTTGGATACAACTGCTGCGATATAATTAATATTCAAGCACTCTAGGTTTTGTTTGGCATATGATATTGATCAATTCTGGAGTCTGCATATTCGACCTTCAGATGGCTCAGAGCCAGTGAGTCCGTGGGTTATGGGCCCACGATATTTTTCCTTTTTTCTTCCATATTTATCATGTAGCAATGAACTTGTAACCTTTTGTGCAACACGGGAGCTCCCAAATTAGGCTTCAGCTGCACCAAAAGCTCTAATAGCAGTATTCAACTACACCCGTCATTCCATAATTCTATCTGATGCGTAATATCATTAGGCCCCAAGCTGACGGTCCATCCCTAACATCATAGGTCGGGTCAAATGGCGCTGATAGAGGGTCGGGCCCCTTTTCCTTCTCTCTCCGATGACCGACTTAGTGCAGAGCCCAACTAGCTGACTAGGGCCCGCTTGAGTCGGAGGTCGGACTGGTCGGGATCTTCACCGTACTCGCATTACGTTCCTCCTTCGTTGTTGCCCCGGCGGGTTACAATCTAGCTCTGTCATGAGTTCCAACTTGAGTGTTTTTTAATGCTTCTCGTCAAATCACTCTTTCCACTAAGGTTCGAACAGAGCCGAGATTTGTCCCATCATGGACCTTGTGATTCTCGTGGTCTGTTACGAACACACTCTCATAGATGACAACAACAACACTAGCACGAAATAAAAAACCACAAAAATCAAAAGAACAAGTAACCTCTGGGATGAATGGAATCTAACCACACACACAATAACTATATATTGGAAACAAAAAGGAAATATTACATATACGCCCACCCAGGGCCTGAGGCTTTCTCGCCCAAATTACATCGCTCTGACCCCCTTCTTCTCAGACACATTTGCAGGGAATTTATAGAACAAAAGATCCTAAAATTTACAATAAAATCAACGAAATTGTGTCACTTTCCAATGATAGCCATGACGCCAGTTTCAGAAGTGTCCGAAATCAATTTTAGTTGCGATGGTGGGTTGATGATCGTTCATCAAACTCTCTGACCTAAAAATTTTCATGATCTCCCATCATGTGCCTTCACTGCTGCATCTCATCCATTCGCAACCTCGATCTTTTTTCCTTTATGTATCTTTGAGCTTCTCCTCACGCTTGGCAGCAATCTTCAACTGAGTCTTCTCCTCGCAGCAAGCTCCAGCTGAGCTGCCTCACCAATTCTTCTCCTTTGCTCGGACTTCTGTCATCATGGTTCACCTTCACTGGAACCTCTCGTGCTTCTGATGTTTGCTTCGTTTTTGCACAACTGCTCAACTCCTTCGACAATTCAACCCACAACTACAGTTGTGCAATTTTTCAATAGGAAATCATCTCTTCTTCCTACTCTGTGATACCACTTGACGTAGACCAATTATGGGGTCTTTGTATTAGACCTTTCAATGGCTCAGACCCAGTGAACGGGTGGTGCGCCCACCATATTTTTCTTCAATATTTATCATGCAATTCTTAAATAAAAGAGGGATACCTATATTTCTAACCACTATGGTATATTTATGCAAATTAATTGGTTTTGGTTGAAATTTATCAAAATAACCCCACATTTATTTCAAAGTAGTTATATCTTTTTTTTCCTTTCAATTAAATTGATCAATTAAAAGAGATTCAACCAGTATTATATGAAATTAGCTATTATTTTTTGGCATGTGACATTCATAAGCCATGGTATTGACACATAATATTGTCACAAAACTTACTTATAAATTAAGAATCTCTATAGTAAAGTGAGATGAATCTTTAGTTCAAAAATTTTATGATAGCAATATGAACTATACCATGAAAACCATTTAATTTATAAAGAATGACTTTATCATTTCAATTTTAATATTATGAGATGAATAATTTCATTGTAAAAATTTTGTATGTTCAATTTTAACACTATAATATTATTATTAAAATTCTGAATATGGTTAAAATTTGGAATATATTTAGTCTATATATAGTTATATATGATTTGTAATTGATTAAACAAATTCATTGTCACTTAAATATAATTAAGATAGACGTCTTCTTATCAGAATCTGCAAGTTAATCATTTTCTTAATTAATCTTTTTCATTGAATGGCCTGCATTGAAAGATGCCAATATATTCTTGTAGTGGTCACTAAATCAATGAATGAAATTAGCTACAATAACTTTCTTGCATGTCTAGAACACATACTTAGACCACACTGAAATTAATTTTTTATCAAGCATAGTTAAAAATTTTACTGTGCCTCTGCTTAATAACTGGATTAAGAAAAAATGAAATAAAATAATTACTGTCAAACACCCATGTTTCACACTGACTTTGATTTGACACTGACTTTGAAAGTGGTCTCTTTCCATTTTGAAAAGTATGCATGGTTGAAGCATAAGGACACGTTTTCAATGGACCGGTTGAAGCATTTGTGCATGCAAAACACAGAATGGAAGAAACGACAGCCAGGTTGTTTCACAATTTGATTTCGATGAAGCTGAAACGGTATCCAACAACTCAAGCGGTATCACAATCCCAGATTTGATTGGACTATTCCTTTACTTATTCATGGATGCCACTTTAGCAAGTTTCTCACAAAACTATTTAACATTGTTTTCATGTTTGGGATAAATAATATGATGTTATTATGATTCGATCAGAGGCTCGGTTGTCTAGACTCAATATACATTACCGTTTACCCATAGAGGTGAGAGTGTAAAGCAAGGTACCTTGGTGGTTTTCAATTTGGATGCCAACATATCAGTTGAGGCGCTCAGATCGGTTTTGGAATCCTACGGTATGTATAATATTTAGGTTTTGTTCGTCCACTTGATGTTTTGAAAGTTTTGCTGAATAATGTAGTGCGTTGTTTCGCAGGAACTGTGAAGGAGGTATAATATTTAAGTTTTGTTCGTCCACTTATGTTTTGAAAGTTTTGCTGAATAATGTAGTGCGTTGTTTCGCAGGAGCTGTGAAGGAGGTGAGTTCTTTGATGTGCGGGATGCTGCGAGTGCGCTAAAGGGAATGTGTCACGTCTCCAATTTTTTTTTTCCATTATTGGGCGGGTGCGGCACCACCGTACGTTCTATTAGAGTGTATATGGGCTACTCCTTCACAATACTTATTTCGCTTTGCTGCATAAGTATAACCATGAATCTTTATAACTGAATCATAACCATTATAATTCCACAATCCAATTATAATCTTGCGTTCAATTATAATTCATTAAACTTCATGACCGATTTAAAAACATTAACCAACATAATTATAATGCAATGCAAAACCGAACTTTAAGACATTGACACATAATTATTTGGGAGGGGCAACTCCCGAACGAGTTCGCCCACTGTTCTTTTTGTTATCTTTTTCAAAGTTTACAACAGTGCGTGCGCCGAGCGTAGAACCCACGGCCTGCACGACAATTACAATAGGCTTTCAGAACAGCCTTTTATCATACCCGTCTCCTATATCAAGTGCGCACCCAATTGTGCGACTTAGTGCCAAGACCGGTGTATATGCTGTCTACACCCTTCGTCGTTCGACCCCTAACCTCTCTCCAAAACCCGAGGTGCGTTCTTTTACATTTGCGCTAAAGAATGCACATCACCGCACTGCACTCTGCCGTCTTGTTGGAGACTTGTGTTGATCGATTGATCAAGTGATCATTGATGCCTCAAATGGCCTCACGCTCCGCCCTTATATAGGCTTCCACCGCCATCTTGAGTGGGGGTGTCGGTGATAAAGCCGACCCCCAAATTTACAACATCCGCCCCTTTACAATACAAAGCCGACGTATGTTTGTTTCGCGCCGTCGTGTCTCCCCCGTTTGGCGGGTCGGCCTTTGTTATACAAAGCCGACCAACGCCAAAGGGTATATCCCTTCCGGCTATACGTGCTCCGCCCGCTCAAACCTGTGCATCCTCCCATCATTCAGACTGCTGCCACTTCGCCCATTGCTCCGTTGCCGTCTCGGCCATTTGTCAATGTTGCCACACCCGGTTCCATTTGGGTGCACCTGTGTTTTGCCAACGCCATGTTACGACGTCGCTCGGGCGGGTGGGCGCACCCTGCGTGCAGCCCCCCGCCTTTGTCATATGTTATCCGCCTGATCACCCAAACTGCCACCCGTTTGAACTGTCGTCGTTTATGAGCTGAACGCCGAACTGCTCATGCGCTCCCGAACTGTCAACGACCGCCTGCTCGAACGCCGAACTCGTTTGTGTGTTCGGACTCTTGTGTGTCCGGCCTTTGCCACAGTCTCGTTCACCCGTGGGTGTTCCGTTTGGCCATTGTGTGTGCGGGTATGGTTTGCCCGACCTACACCGGTTCCATCCTCGTTCCGCCCGCGGTACCTGTGCACCATTTCGCTGCTGCTTATCCCGTGTTGGTGCCTTCATTCAGGGCGTCCGCCCCTCAGGCGCGGGTCGCCCGCCCGTTGTGTGCAGAGCCCCTTTTGTCAATCGCCAACCGGTTTGTCAAACGAACGTGTAGCCTCACCCGGTGCCCGTTTGCTACGCTCGGGTCGTGCCCACTGCCGGGTGAAGTCATGTTTTCCCGTCGTGTGGGTCGCCCGCCCATCGTGCGGAGCGCCCGATTCCTCAGGGCATGACACCCTCCTCCACTCTAAGATGTTGTCGTCCCGACAACAATTCATCCCGGTAGCTTTCCACCGAAATCCTCAGTAACCATAATGTAGACTTCTCATCAGCGATTCGGCCTCCAGCAGATCACCAAACTATTTTTATGCATATGGTCAAGTGTCACACATCTTGTCTATGTGTGCACACCTGCTTTACGATCCCCTGCCCAGGTCAATGGGAACCCCATCTTTCTGCCGCACACTGAGATCATCATACCTGCCCAATCAACCTGAGGACTCACTGCCTTGAGCAGTCAATAATGAACCCATCCTCCATATCACCTAAGAAGATAGCAAAGGAGATGAGCTAGGTGGCTCTCTCTCACTAATCAATTCGATCCATCTATCTAGATCCTCAACCTCCATTCGTCGTAGATATGCTTCCCGGTCTTCCTCCTGGATGTTCGGTTTCGCATATACATTGTCCACATCGTCATCATCTTCCATCAACTCTAGACTTCTCGACAAATCCAAGATGCTATCTGAGAGTGATTGGATGACCAGTGCCTGTTCCGCAGGCTTTGTCTCCATGGTAGACAACCGCTTGTTTGTCTTCTCCTTATCCTCCATCTGCATCCCTCCTAGTTTATGATCCGGCTTAGTCACACCCATGGTAGGAACACCAATGGGCACGTCCTCTCTTCCGTCATAAATAAAGAGCTTCCTCAGATGTGGCACTACCATAGCTTCGAATTGCTTCATGAATTCCATCCCTAACACTCCCTCATAGTCATCAATTCATACGATGGTGAAGTCTACCTTCCTGGACCACTCACCAAGTACCGTGTCTACCTTTTCAGCTATGCCAAGGATTGCTGTTGGAGGAGAGTTCACGGTCTTCATATGTGCTTCCACCGGCACAAACTTTAGACCAAGTCTCCTTACGGTGTCTTCGCTCATGAAATTGTGCGAAGCTCCACTGTCAACCATCGTGAGTACCTCCGTCCCACCAATCTTCATGCGCACATATTCCAATAAGTTTCTTTCAGGATTCCTCCTAGAGGTTATTTCTGTTGTAGCAGAGGCTCGGAGGATCTGCATCATCCCTACGGAAGCATTGTCCTCCTTTTCCCCTTGAGCGGCAGCGACCGCTTTCGGTTTAGAAGGGCAATTCTTAATCGTGTGTGGACCTGCACATAACTACCGCTTCAAAGGTTTCTTCTCCTTTGGAGTATTATCTGCCTTTGGAGTGTCTTTCTTTTTCTCTTCTTTTGGTTTGTCGAACTTCTTTTTCTCATTAGAAGTTTCGTCGTAATGATCTACGAGCCTGTCAACCGCAGCGAAGGCCTCTTCCAGCGTCCTAATTTTCTGCCTCTTCACCTCATTACGAGCCCAAGGTTTCAACCCAATAATAAAATTGAAAACCTTGTCCTTCTCGGCCATGTCGGGAAGTTCCAGCACT
>APFE030170154.1:15322-52458 GCA_000404065.3 Pinus taeda | reverse complement strand
CAAAGGGTATATCCCTTCCAGCTATACGTGCTCAGCCCACTCGAACCTGTGCGTCATCCCATCGTTCGGACTGCTACCACTTCGCCCGTTGCTCCGTTGCCGCCTTGCCCATTTGTAGATGTTGCCAGACCCGGTTCCGTTCGGGTGCACATGTGTTTTGCCAACGCCATGTTACGACGTCGCCCGGGTGGGTGGGCGCACCCTGTGTGCAGCCCTCCGCCTTTGTCATATGTTATCCGCCCGATCACCCAAACTGCCACCCGTTTGAACTGTCGTCATTTATCAGCTGAACGCCGAACTGCTCGTGCACTCCCGAACTGTCAACGACCGCCCGCTCGAACGCCGAACTCGTTTGTGTGTTCGCACTGTTGTGTGTCCGGCTTGCCCGAACTGTTAAACGGGCGTGCGCCCAGCGCACTGCCCACAACTACTCTTGCCACAGTCTCGTTCACCTGTGGGTGTTCCGTTTGGCCATTGTGTGTGCGGGTATGTTTTGCCTGACCTACACCGGTTCCATCCTCGTTCCGCCTGCGGTACCTGTGCGCCATTTCGCTGCTGCTTATCCCGTGTTGGTGCCTTCGTTTAGGGCGTCCACCCCTCGGGCGCGGGTCGCCCTCGGGTCGACCACTCGTTGTGCGTGGAGCCCCTTTTGTCAATCGCCAACCGGTTTGTCAAACGAACGTGTAGCCTCACCCGGTGCCCGTTTGCTACGCCCGGGTCGTGTCCACTGCCGGGTGAAGTCATATTTGCCCATAGTGTGGGTCACCCGCCCGTCGTGCAGAGCGCCCGATTCCTTAGGTCATGACAGAATGGATGGTGAATATATTGGAGGGAGACGAGCTAAAATAGAATTCAGGCGATCCGGCGGCGAAGGTCACATGAAAAGCCGAAGCCAGCCAGCCATATTTATGCCGAGTGCTACTGAACTTCCAGATACCGATCACCTACAACAGCAAAGCTGGAATCAAGAGAAAGTACAACCCCATATGCCTCAAGAGGGTTCTCCAACTCACCTCTTAATTGGACATAGTTCTCGCCCTGAAATATTATTGAATCTAATTCATACCCATATCAGATCCGAACCATTATCGCACTAGAAGAAGAACCACAAGTAGAGTGGAAGGGACTTCGGCCGAAGTCCGAGCTTCCAAAACCCCAACCCAAACCATTATATAAAAGAGTGGAAAGGTTATTGAGTCCACGATTGTTATCGCATAGCTAGATCGGAACGGAATAACCTAGCATTGTAGTGTTGGAATCCCCGATAGCGATTTCCTCGGCGGGTTCCTATAGTCCAGATACTATCGTATCGGGGTTCAAGGATTATCCTGATCAGTTAACATTTCAGCTCGTGTGGCCTAGGCTTTTAGGAATATGATACGATGAATCTACTGTTTAATTGTCTGTTAGTCTTCTGATCCGGGCTTCCTGAAAGTTCAGCAATCGCAGGGACTTGTAGAATAATTCGAATCGTTTTAAACATAGGTAGATTTGTAAAAGGTAGTAAATTGCCCATTTCCATGGTTGGAGAATATTTGTATATACGTTAACCGTGGAATTTCCTTTTTAAATTGTTGCTGTTAATCTTTTCTTTTTCACCAAAACGCTTTGGTGAAAAGGAATTTATAAATCCATTGCACCATCTATCACAAGTTTAGAGATTTTTGAAAGCGTGGTTTCTGAAAAGAACTATATAATGATTTTCAATTTGTCCAACATTTCAAATAGTTACTCAAACATTTGTCATCAGGTTTGATGAGATAGTTATAATGATATTCGATTCCTTCCTCTTTTGACAATCTGACTTGTTTTATGAATTGTTTTAGGAAATTTGGTTTTGGGTCTTCTTCCACGATATACCACCTTTTATTGTGTATAAATAACCCTGGTTGGGACTTCAAAGAATTTTGTAATTCCTCCACTGCTTTTTTCAGCCGTTGGTTCATGAGATTAACTCTGGTGCTTCGGGTCATGGTTTTGATGCTGACCGCCAGTTCTATTATAATCTTGCAGGCTTGGGCTACGAGGTTCATGCATGGCTCTTTCAAGTGCTGTTGCATGAAATACAATTACTGGATTCAAGTGATTTACCACCACTAGCTGAGCTGTATTTAAAAAAAAATAAAAATCTAAATTACAGTTTCCTAACAAAAATTTCTATCAAGAATACCTTAATCTTAGAGATGTACCCATTTAGAGCATCTACCCAATACGAGCAATAACTAATCGTTGCTCCAATTACTACATATTGATTCCAGGGATATCTGAATCCAAATCGCCCGTGTGGTGCTAACTCCGAGCTAGCAAAGTTGGCCTGCCAAAGACATTATGAGGCTGTTAAAAGGGTTGTTCAGCTGAAAAGGATTGAAGTGTAAAAAGCAAAAATAAGAAAACTTGTAATCTCATAAACTATTGTTAGGCATTCATTCTTTCATATTAAAACATACTGAAACGAATAAAATAGCTGCTACACAGGTCAACCATTCTTTATCGTTATTCTCATCTTTATTCTTTCATATTAAAACAATCTTAAACCAACAAAATAGCTGGTACAAATTACTGTGAAATTGATAGAGTACATGCAATAAGTAGGAGAGCCAGTCCTCTTAAAACTCTGGAATTGTTTCCAACATGCAGTGGCTTATAGTTAATGAAAATCCCATCATGTTGTCTTATGTCAGATGAACTAATTGCTTCTGGACGACGGTTATGAGTAGTCTACGCTTAGAAATACATGAGCCTTTTACCGAATATGTCTACTGTATTACTCGGATTTTATCGAATGCACCGTCTTGTTTTTTGTGTTAAAATCTCCATAGATCTTGTGGGAATAAATTTCGTTGGCTTTTTGGTTTTCGTACAAAAAACAATGCAGAAATTAGCTGATTATTCTCTCGACCTTATGTTACTACTATTTGACACCCGCATCATGTGTCTTCACACTGATCTATAGGGATGGATGTCTCTTCAAATTGCTGGATTAATGAACCAATGGCTCCTATACGCTTCATACGTTCTCCACAGACTCTTCCATCAATCAAATAATAATACTTGTTTTCTCAAGATTATAAGCAGGTTCACATTCTCATTCTGATGAAGAACCTCATAAACAGTTTCGAAGATAAATCTTAATTCTTAAACCTTATGGGATGGATCTTAAAAACTAATCTCCAAAAAATATGGAAAAAGAAAATTTATTAATTTAGCTCTATAAAATATGTAAATTTTTCTTGTCATCTGATTTGACCAGTTTTGATGATCAACAAATTAATGAGAATCACATGAAATGAGATTAAAAAACTTCTCACTATACAAAAATTTAACAATGATATACAAATAATGTATGTATCTTCAACTATGTTTTAGGGTTGATATATTAAACCACATGGAATGAGCTTAAAAAACTTGTCATTGTACAGAAATTTAACAATGATATCTAAATAATGGATGTATCTTCAACCATGTTTTGTTGAAGTATTAATTTCCACTGCTGCGTATTATTTCCAGAAAAACGCTAGTGTTCATCGCACCGCTTCTTTTCATGAGATTGTGGTATTTCTCGGAGGGGCATCAATAACACCCACCAGCTGAAACGTGCACAACAGTTTTGCCAAAGCCGTATTTTCTGGGAGCGTAATGTTCGTGTGGTTTGACCGTACGATAGCCGTCCCATTGAATGAATAGGTCTGCACCGTAGATCTTCATATTACATGAAGTGCAACTCTTGTTGACGGCTCGCCTTGTCAGTGAAGTAATTTAATGGAATCTATTGCATTCTTAGAATGTTGGTAAAAGTTTAATTTTATTATTTGTTTAAGTTACGGAAGTATGGCATAGGATATAGTATTTGTTATGTTTTTTTTTGTTATTCATTGCATATACAGGGGAAGCACGCACCAGTGTCAAGCTTTTTTTTGTGTTGTTCGTTGTTGAGAAAACGAAAGGGGAGCACGCAGCAGTGCGTGAGTAAAGAAAAATTGCACAATAGTGAATGTAATGTTTTTGTTTTGAAATGCAATGTAATATGAAATATGCAATGCAACATATGTAAGGAAATTTTTACACACAGTAGTGTGAAAATATTTGCCTTTTTGGAGAAGACAGAGTAATTTTTTTTTTTTTTTTTGTGGAAATGAAGCATTCTCTGGTTGTAATCCCTCTGAGAGAGGAAGAAGTTTGTATCAGACACTTTTATTAATGAATACAAAGTTGCTTATGTGTGTTAAAAACTTTGTTCTCCCAAACATATTTTAGCTTCCCCGTGTTAAGATCTTGTGATAAAACAGAGCATTATTCTTTGTTCAGTATTTCTTTGGAATTATCAGAAATTCCCAACATGGTATCAGAGCTTGTCCAGGCTCTTTGAAGGTGTTAAAGAAGTTGAAGGAAGGATTTCTTGTTGCAGCAGCTTCTCCAACGGAGTGAAGACTCAATCAAAAAAACAACGGTATTTCTTAAGTTAGTTTTCTGTGTTACTATTGAGGACAGTCAGTTATTTTAAATACACACTCAAGTATTTTGAAGCATAGTTAAGAGTTTAAGGATTGTTGGAGGCAGCACTAGCATGGTTATCTGTAATATTCAGCTCCCACAATTTAATGGGAAAAACTATGACTATTAGGCAATAACCATGAAAGCTTTGCTTGCTTCCCAAGACTTCTGGGAATTTGTTCAGGATGGTTTTGAAGAACCAGCGGATGAAGATGAGTTTAACAATTTGACTCAGGTAGACAAAGAGCTGTTGTGAGTGTGTTTCCAAGGATAGCAACAGCCAAGACATCCAAAGAAGCATGGAAAACTCTCAAGATAGCCTATCAAGGCATGGAGAAAGTAAAGACAGCAAAACTATAGTTGCTAAGGAGAGATTTTGAGAATCTATGCATGAAGGAGTTAGATAATATTGACTCATTCTTCACACAAGTGATTGGTCTGGTCACACAGATAAGGTCTCATGGAGAGATTCTTGAAGAAAAGAGGATTGTGGAGAAACTATTGAGGATCCCACTCTCAAGGTTCGATGCGATTGTCACCACCATAGAAGAGACAAAGGATCTCACAAATTTCTTAGTTGAACAACTACATGCATCACTGATAACACATGAGCAGAGATTGAGTAGAAATGAAAATTCATCTCTAGAGCATGCCTTCAAGACACAGATGTCCTTTGGAAGAGGAAGAGTTCAAGGCAGAGGAAACAAGAGATGAAGAGGCAGAAGCCAAAACAGATGTAGAAAAAATAATCCAGCAAATGCTCAAGGAAGAGGTAGCAATCCAAATCAGAACCAAGGCCAAGGAAACCGGCAACAAAGTGGACAACATCATGGTCAAGGACAAAGGTATGATAAATCCATTATCCAATGTTACTATTGTAAAAAATATGGGCATTATGCAAATGAATGTAGCAAGAAGCAACATGATATGAATAATAGAACTAGTGCAAATTTCATTAGAGAAAATATCAACCAAGATAATTTATTGTTTGCATATAATATGACCGAAACAAAGAGTGATGATGTATTGTTCCTAGACTCTGGTTGCAGTAACCATATGACAAGAAACATAGCCCTGTTTTCTATGTTAGATCAGAGTGTGAAGTCACAAGTCACACTAGGGACTGATAGTAAAATTTTTGTTATGGGAAAAGGAGAAGTAAAAGCCTTAACAAGGAAAGGTGAAAAAAAAACTATAGTAGATGTCTATTATATTCATGGAATGAAGTGTAATCTCTTAAGTGTTGGACAACTTGTTCAAAAGGGGTACAATGTTTTCTTTGTGAATGATGTATGCACCATCATGGATAGAGCATCAAACAAATGATGTATTGCTGAAGTGAAGATGACAAGGAACAGGATGTTCCCTCTCAGAATGAAAACAGATTTAAAAGATGGAGAAGAAATATTAGCAGTGACCCAAGAGGCTTTCCAAAGCGAACCAAAAGATGAAAATTGGTTGTGGCACTTGAGATTTGGACATCTCAACTTTGGAGGTCTTAACTTGTTGAGTAGAAAAAAGATGGTAAGAGGATTACCATTCATAGAGAAACCAGACAGCCTTCGTGAAGGTTGTATCTTGGGGAAACAACATAGAGAAAGTTTTCCATTAGGGAAAAGCATAAGGGCGACAACACCCTTAGAGATTGTCCACTCAGATTTATGTGGATCGATGCAAACTCCATCACTTGCAGGCAACCACTATATACTAACAATTATTAATGATTTTATTAGAGAAACTTGGGTTTATTTCCCGAAGAACAAAAGTGACGTGTTTGAAAGATTTTGCAATTTCAAAGCACTTGTAGAAAACCAAAGTGGGTTGCATATCAAATTTCTAAGAACTGATAGAGGAGGTGAGTATATCTCCAAAGAATTTCTACGTTTTTGTAGAGAAAATGGAATTCATAAACAGTTTACCACTAGGTACACTCCAGAACAAAATGGAGTTGTCGAAAGGACGAATAGGACAATCGTGGATATGACGAGGAGCATGTTAAAGGCAAAGCATTTGCCAAATAATTATTGGGTTGAAGCTCAACACTGTGCAATGTACATTTTGAATAGATGCCCTATAAAAGCAGTCATGAACAGAGTGCCAGAAGAAGCATGGAGTGGGCGAAAGCAAGGAGTCGCCCACATGAAAGTTTTTGGATGTGTGGCTTATGCACACATTCCAGATCAGCTAAGGAAAAAGTTGGACAACAAAGGGGAGAAATGTATTTTTATTAGATACAGTGAGGAATCCAAACCTTATAGGTTGTATAACCCATCTACCAAGAAGTTTTTTGTGAGCAAAGTTGTTTAGTTCATTTAGGAGGAAGCTTGGGGATGGAAGCATAGAGAAAATAGTCAATGTTAAAATCTCTTTGTCACATGATGAAGATGATGAGGAGATGGTTGAAATACATCCTCAAACAACAGCTCCAACACAAGGGAAGCAACAGACACCATTGAGGACATATGAAAGTGCTTCTCCAAGCACACCACAAGGAGGAAATTCAAGTGCTTCTTCAAGCACTTGTACACCAAATGAAAGAGGTAAAAATTTCAAAAATTTAAGTGAGATTTATGAGCAAGAGTCAACAATGAAGGTATGAATTCTTTGTTTGCTTTATATTGTCATGTTGATGACCTTGTTCATTTTGAAGAAGCAAATAAGGATAGGAAATGGATAGAAACTATGGATGAGAAGATCAATGCCATAGAAAGAAACAAGACATGGGATTTAGTTGAACTACCAAAAGGAAAGGAAGCCAATGGAGTCAAATGGGTTTACAAGACTAAGAGTAATGTTGAAGGCAAAATAGATAGACACAAGGAAAGACTTGTTGTCAAAGGATATAAGAAAAAGTATGGGAGAGACTATGAGGAAACTTTTCGCACCGGTTGTTAGAATGGAAACGGTGAGAGGAGTGTTGTCCATAGCAGCACAAAACATGTGGAAATTTTACCAAATGGACGTGAAGTTAGCATTCCTAAATGGACTGTTAATGGAAGAGGTTTACATTGAACAACCTCTAGGTTATGAAAATAAAGGCCAAGAGCACAAAGTGTGCAAATTGAAGAAAGCTCTTTATGGGCTGAAGCAAGCACCAAGAGCGTGGTACAGTAGGATAGTTTCCTATCTACAGAAAAATGGACTTGAAAAATGTGAGGGAGAACCCACTTTCTATATCAAAGAAAGGGATGGTAAGATACTAATTGTTGTGTTATATGTTGATGATTTTATTTTCACTAGTAATGATGATTATCTTATTGAAAATTTCAAAACAGTCATGAAAGAAGAATTTGAAATGACTGACATGGATTTGCTGAGATACTTCTTAGGAATAGAACTAGACAAAATGGAAATGGGATTTTTATCTCACAGGCGAAATATGTTAATGAAGTATTGGAAAAATTTAATATGCAAGAGTGCAAATCAACAATCACTCCCGCAGTGATGGGATTAAAACTCAACAAAGAGGACAACAACAAGGATTTTGATCCTAGTTTGTACAAGAGCATAATTGGCAGCCTTATGTATTTTACTGCAACTAGGCCGAATATAATGCATGCTGTTAGTTTAATTTCTAGATTCATGGAGAGGCCAAAAGAAGCACATTGGCAGGTAGCAAAAAAGATTCTGAGGTATGTTAAAGGTACTAAAAGGTTTGACATTTTATATACTACTTCAGAATGTTCAGATTTAATTGGATACACTGATAGTGATTGGGTTGGAAGTGTAGATGATCAGAAAAGCACATCTGGTTATGTTTTTCACATGAGTTCAGGAGCCATTTCATGGGCTTCTATAAAACAGTCTATTGTAGCATTGTCTACAGCAGAGGAAAAATATGTGGTAGCTACAGCAACAACATGTCAAGCAGTTTGGATGAGAAGGATGTTAAGGAGCTTATGCCAAGAGAAAACAAAAGGAACTGTGATTTTTTCTGACAATAGCTTAGCTATTGCATTATCCAATAATTCCGTGTTTCATAACAGAACGAAACAGATTGACACAAAGATTTATTACATCAAGGAATTGGTAAAAAATGGAGAAATCGTTTTAAAACATTACATGACTCAGGAACAGGTTGCAGACATTCTGACCAAGTCATTGGAATAGAAATGTTTTGAGTTTTTGAGGAAATGTCTGGGTATGACTGATAACCTAGCAGTTGAAATTAAAGGGGAGTGTTGAAGTATTAATTTCCACTGCTATGTACTGTTTCCAAAAAACTGCCAATGTTCATCGCACTGCTTTTCATGAGACGGTGGTATTTCTCGGAGGGGCAGCAATAACACTCAACAGTTGACACGTGCACAACAATTTTGCCAAAGAAGTTTTTTCCTAGAGCGTAATGTTCGTGTGGTTTGACCGTGCGATAGCCGTTCGGTTGAATGAACAAGTCTGCACCATAGATCTTCATATTACGTGAAGTGCAACTTTTGTTGACCGTTGGCTTTGTCAGTAAAGTAATTTAATGGAATTTAATGCATTCGTAGAATGTTGGTAAAAGTTTAATTAAATTATTTTTTTAAGTTACGGAAGTATGGAATAGGATATAGTACTTGCTATGCTTTTTTTTGTTATTCATTGCATATGCAAGGGAAGCACGTAGCAGTGTGAAGTTTTTTTTTGTGTTGTTCATTGTTGAGAAAACGAAAGGGGAGCATGCAACAACATGTGAGTAAAGAAAAATTTCACAACATTGAATGTAATGTTTTTTTTTTGAAATGTAATGTAATATCCAATATGTAGTAGAGCGTATGTAAGGAATTTTTTACACACAACACTGTAAAAATATTTGCAGCAGAAATAGAGTATTTTTTTTGGAGAAGATAGAGTAAATTTTTTTTTGTGTGGAACTGAAGCATTCTCTAGTTGTAATCCCTCTATGAGAGGAAGAAGTTTGTATCAGGCAGTTTTATTAATGAATACAAAGTTATTTACGTGATGTTCTCCCAAACATATTTTAGCTTCCCCGTGTTAAGATCCTGTCATAAAACAAAGCATTATTGTTTGTTCAGTATTTATTTGGAATTATCAGAAATTCCCAACATGGTATCAGAGCTTGTCCAAGCTCTTTGAAGCTGTCAAAGAAGCTGAAAAAGGATGTCTTGTTGCAGCAGCTTCTCCAGCAGAGTGAATACTCAGTTAAAAAATCAAAGGTATTTCTCAAGTTAGTTTTCTCTGTTACTGTTGAGGACAGTCAATTATTTTAAATACACAGTCAAGTATTTTGAAGCATAGTTAAGAGTGCAAGGATGGCTGGAGCCAACACTAGCATGGGTATCTGTAATACTCAGCTCCCACAATTTAATGGGAAAAACTATGACTATTGGGCAATAACCATGAAAGCTTTGCTTGCTTCCCAAGACATGGGAATTTGTTGAGCATGGTTTTGAAGAACCAGCAGATGAAGATGAGTTTAACAATTTGACTCAGGTAGAGAAAGAGTTGTTGAGGAGCTATAAGAAGAAGGACTATAAAGCCCTCTACTTTTTGTATCAAGCAGTGCATGAGAGTGTGTTTCCAAGAATAGCGGCAGCCAAGACATCCAAAGAAGCATGTAAAACTCTCAAGATAGCCTATCAAGGCATGGAGAAAGTGAAGACAATAAAACTATAGTTGTTGAGGAGAGATTTTGTGAATATATGGATGAAGGAGTCAGATAATATTGACTAATTCTTCACACAAGTGATTGGTTTGGTCATACAGATAAGGTCTCATGGAGATATTCTAGAAGAAAAGAGGATTGTGGAGAAAATATTGAGGATCCTACCCTCAAGGTTCGATGTCATTATCACCACCATAGAAGAGACAAAGGATCTCACAAATTTCTTAGTCAATGAACTACATGCATCATTGATAACACGTGAGCAGAGATTGAGTAGAAATGAAAGCTCATCTCTAGAGCATGCCTTCAAGACCCAGATTTCCATTGGAAGAGGAAGAGTTCAAGGTAGAGGAAACAAGAGAGGAAGAGCGAGAAGCCAAAACAGAGGTGGAAGAAACAGTCCAGCAAATGCTCAAGGAAGAGGTAGCAATCCAAATAAGAACAAAGGCCAAGGCAGCAACCAACAAAGTGGAAAACATCATGCTCAAGGACAAAGGTATGATAAATCCATTGTCCAATGTTACTATTGTAAAAAATATGGGCATTATGCAAATGAATGTAGGAAGAAGTAGCATGATATGAATAATAGAACTAGTGCAAATTTCACTAGAGAAAATATCAGCCAAGATAATTTGTTGTTTGCATATAATATGGCTGAAACAAAGTGTGATGATGTATTTTTCCAAGACTCCAGTTGCAGTAACCATATGACAGGAAACATAGCCCTAGTTTCTATGTTAGAGCAGAGTGTGAAGTCACAAGTCACACTAGGGATTGATAGTAAAATTTCTGTTATGGCGAAGTGAGAAGTAAAAGTCTTAACCAGGAAAGGTGAAAAGAAAACCATAGAAGATGTCTATTATGTTCATAAAATGAAGTGTAATCTCTTAAGTAGTAGAAAACTTGTTCAAAAGGGGTACAATGTTTTATTTAAGAATGATGTATGCACCATCATGGATAGAGCACCCAGCAAACGATGGATTGCTGAAGTGAAGATGACAAGGAACAGGATGTTCCCTCTTGGAATGAAAGCAAATTTAAAAAATGGAGAAGAAATAGTAGCAGTGACCCAAGAGGCTTTCCAAAGCGAACCAAAAGATGAAAATTGGTTGTGGCACTTGAGATTTGGACATCTCAACTTTGAAGGTCTTAACTTGTTGAGTAGAAAAAGAATGGTAAGAGGATTACGATTGATAGAGAAACCAGACAACCTTTGTGAAGGTTGTTCCTTGGGGAAACAACATAGAGAAAGTTTTCCATCAGGGAAAAGAATAAGGGCAACAACACCCTTAGAGATTGTCCACTCAGATTTATGTGGACTGATGCAAACGCCATCACTTGCAGGCATCCACTATATATTAACATTTATTGATGATTTTACTAGAGAAACTTGGGTTTATTTCCTGAAGAACAAAAGTGAAGTGTTTGAAAGATTTTGCAATTTCAAAGCACTTGTAGAAAACCAAAGTGGGCTGCATATCAAAGTTCTAAGAACTGATAGAGGAGGTGACTATATCTCCAAAGAACTTCTACGTTTTTGTAGAGAAAATGGAATTCATAAACTGTTTACCACTAGGTACACTCCGCAACAAAATGGAGTTGTCGAAAGGAAGAATAGGACAATCATGGATATGGCAAGGAGCATGTTAAAGGCAAAGCATTTTCCAAATGATTACTGGGTTGAAGGTCTACACTGTGCAATGTACATTTTGAATAGATTGCCTACAAAAGAAATCATGAACAGAGTGTCAGAAGAAGCATGGAGTTTGAGAAAGCAAGGAGTCACCCACATGAAAGTTTTTGGATGTGTGGCTTATGCGCACATTCCAGATCAGCTAAGGAAGAAGTTGGATAGCAAAGGGGAGAAATGTATTTTCATTGGATATAGTGAGGAATCTAAAGCTTATAGGTTGTATAACCCATCTACCAAGAAGTTTTTTGTGAGTAGAGATGTTCAGTTCATTGAGGAGGAAGCTTGGGATGGAAGCATAGAGAAAACAATGAATGTTAAAAGCTCTTTGTCACATGATGAAGATGATGAGGAGATGGTTGAAATACATCCCCAAATAGCAGCACCAACACAAGGGCAGAAAGAGACACCCTTGAGGAGATATGAAAGTGCTTCTCGAAGCACACCACAAGGAGGAAATTCAAGTGATTCTTCAAGCACTTGTACACCAAATGAAAGAGGTAAGAAGTTCAAAAATTTAAGTGAGATTTATCAACAAGAGGCAACAAATGAATGTATGAATTCTTTGTTTGCTTTATATTGTCATGTTGATGACCCTGTTCATTTCGAGGAAGCAATTAAGGATAGGAAATGGATAAATGATATGGATGAAGAGATCAATGCCATAGAAAGGAACAAGATATGAGATTTAGTTGAACTACCAAAAGGAGAGGAAGTCATTAGTGTCAAATGGGTCTACAATACCAGGAGTAATGCTGAAGGCAAAATAGAAAGGCAGAAGGCAAGAATTGTTGTCAAAGGATATAAGTAGCAGTATGGGAGAGACTATGAGGAAACTTTCGCACTCGTTGCTAGAATGGAAACCGTGAGAGGAGTGTTGTCCATAGCAGCACAAAACAAGTGGAAAGTTTACCAAATGGACGTCAAGTCAGCATTCCTAAATGGAGTGTCAAAGGAAGAGGTTTACATTGAACAACCTCTCGGTTATGAAAAGAAAGGCCAAGAGCACAAAGTGTGCAAATTGAAGAAAGCTCTTTATGGGCTGAAGCAAGCACCAAGATCGTGGTACAGTAGGATAGATTCCTATCTACTGGAAAATGGATTTGAAAAATGTGAGGGAGAACCCACTCTCTATATCAAAGAAAAGGATGGTAAGATACTAATTGTTGTGTTATATGTTGATGATGCTATTTTCACAGGTAATGATGATTATCTTATTGAAAATTTCAAAACAGTCATGAAAGAAGAATTTGAAATGACTGACATGGGTTTGCTGAGATACTTTTGGGGAATAGAAGTAGAACAAAATGGAAATGGGATTTTTATCTCACAGGAGAAATATGGTAATGAAGTATTGGAAAAATTTAATATGCAAGAGTGCAAAGCGGAAATCACTCCCACAGTGATGGGATTAAAACTCAGGAAAGAGGGCAACAACAAGGATTTTGATCCTAGTTTGTATAAGAGCATAGTTGGCAGCCTCATGTATTTGACTACAACTAGGCCGAATATAATGCATGTTGTTAGTTTAATTTCCAAATTCATGGAGAGGCCAAAAGAAGCACATTGGTAGGCAACAAAAATGATTCTGAGGTATGTTAAAGGTACTAAAAGGTTTGGGATTTTATATACTACTTCAAAATGTTCAGATTTAATTCAATACACTGATAGTGATTAGGCTGGAAGTGTAGATGATCAGAAAAACACATCTGGTTATTTTTTTCACATGAGTTTAAGAGCCATTTCATGGGCTTCTAAAAAATAGTCTATTGTAGTGTTATCTACAACATAGGCAAAATATGTGGCAGCTACAGCAACAACATGTCAAACAGTTTGGATGAGAAGGATGTTAAGGAGCTTATGCCAAGAGCAAACAAAAGGAACTGTGATTTTTTGTGACAATAGCCCAGCTATTTCATTATCCAAGAATTATGTGTTTCATAACAGAACGAAATACATTGACACAAAGTTTCATTATATCAGGGAATTGGTAAACAATGGAGAAATCATTTTAAAACATTGCAGGACTCAGGAGCAGGTTGCAGAGATTCTGACCAAGCCATTGGAATAGAAAAGTTTTGAGTTTTTGAGGAAATGTCTGGGTATGACTGATAACCTGGAAGTTGAAATTAAAGGGGAGTGTTGAAGTATTAATTTCCACTGCTGCATACAGTTTCCAGAAAGCTGCCAGTGTTCATCGCACCGCTTTTCATGAGAGAGTGGTATTTCTTGAAGGGGCAGCGATAACACCCAACAGCTGACACATCCACAACAATTTTACCAAACAATTTTTTCCCAGAGTGTAATGTTCGTGTGGTTTGACCGTGCGATAGCCGTCCGATTGAATGAAGAGGCCTGCACCATAGATCTTCATATTACGTGAATTGCAACTCTTGGTGACCACTGGCTTTGTCAGTAGAGTAATTTAATGGAATTCACTGCATTCGTAGAATATTGGTAGAAGTTTAATTTTATTATTTGTTTAAGTTACGGATGTATGGCATAGGATATAGAATTTGTTATGTTTTTTTTGTTATTCATTCCATATGCAAGGGAATCACGCAACGGCGTGAAGTTTTTTTTTTTGTTGTTCGTTGTTGAGAAAACGACAGGGGAGCATGCAGCAGCGCGTGAGTAAAGAAAAATTGCACAGCAGTGAATGTAATATATATTTTTTGAAATGCAATGTAATATGCAATATGCAACAGAGTGTATTTAAGGAAATTTTTACACACAGTAGTGTAAAAAAATTTGCAGCAAAAACATAATATTTTTTTTGGAGAAGACAGAGTAATTTTTTTTTTTTGTGGAACTGAAGCATTCTCTCATTGTAATCCCTCTGAGAGAGGAAGAAGTTTATATCAAGCAGTTTTATTAATGAATACAAAGTTGTTTATGTGTGTTAAAAACTCTGTTCTCCCAATCATATTTTAGCTTCCCTGTGTTAAGATCTTGTGATAAAACAGAGCATTATTCTCTATTCAGTATTTGTTTGGAATTATAAAAAATTCCCAACATGGTATCACAACTTGTCCAGGCTCTTTCAAGGTGTCAAAGAAGTTGAAAGAAGGATTTCTTGTTACAGCATCTTCTCAGCAGAGTCAAGACTCAGTCAAAAAGCCGAAGGTATTTCTCAAGTTAGTTTTTTGTGTTACTGTTGAGGACAGTTAGTTATTTTAGATACACAGTCAAGTATTTTGAAGCATAGTTAAGAGTGCAAGGATCGCTGAAGCCAACACTAGCATGGGTATCTGTAATACTGAGCACCCACAATTTAATGGGAAAAACTATGACTATTGGGCAATAACCATGAAAGATTTGCTTGCTTCCCAAGACTTATGGGAATTTGTTGAGGATGGTTTTGAAGAACCAGCAGATGAAGATGAGTTTAACAATTTGACTCAGGTAGAGAAAGAGTTGTTGAAGAGCTATAAGAAGAAGGACTCTAAAGCCCTCTACTTTTTGTATCAAGCAGTGCATGAGAGTGTGTTTCTAAGGATAGCAGTAGTTAAGACATCTAAAGAAGCATGGAAAACTCTCAAGATAGCCTATCAAGGCATGGAGAAAGTGAAGACAACAAAACTACAGTCGGTGAGGAGAGATTTTGAGAATCTATGCATGAAGGAGCTAGATAATATTGACTCATTCTTCACACAAGTGATTGGTATGGTCACACAAATAAGGTCTCATGGAGATATTCGTGAAGAAAAGAGGATTGTGGGAAACTATTGAGGATCCTACCCTCAAGGTTCGATGTGATTATCACCACCATAGAAGAGACAAAGGATCTCATAAATTTCTCAGTTGATGAGCTACATGCATCACTGATAACATGTGAGCAGAGATTGAGTATAAATGAAAACTCATCTCTAGAGCATGCCTTCAAGACCCAGATGTCCTTTGGAAGAGGAAGAGGTCAAGTCAGAGGAAACAAGAGAGGAAACGGCAGAAGCCAAAATAGAGGTGGAAGAAACAGTCCAACAAATGCTCAAGGAAGAGGCAGCAATCCAAATCAGGACCAAGGCTAAGGCAGCAGCCAACAAAGTGGACAACATCATGCTCAAGGACAAAGGTATGATAAATCCATTGTCCAATGTTACTATTGTAAAAAATATGGGCATTATGCAAATGAATGTAGGAAGAAGCAACATGATATGAATAATAGAACTAGTGCAAATTTTACTAGAGAAAATAGCAGCCAAGATAATTTGTTGTTTGCATATAATATGGCTGAAACAAAGAGTGATGATGTATTGTTCCTAGACTCCAGTTGCAGTAACCATATGACAGGAAACATAGCCCTATCTTCTATGTTAGATCAGAGTGTGAAGTCACAACTCACACTAGGGATTGATAGTAAAATTTCTGTTACGGCGAAAGGAGAAATAAAAGTCTTAACAAGGAAAGGTGAAAAGAAAACCATAGCAGATGTCTATTATGTTCATAAAATGAAGTGTAATCTCTTAAGTAATGGACAACTTGTTCAAAATGGGTACAATGTTTTATTTGAGAATGATGTATGCACCATCATGGATAGAGCACCCAACAAACGATGTATTGCTGAAGTGAAGATGACAAGGAATAGGATGTTCCCTCTCAGAATGAAAGTAGATTTTAAAAATGGAGAAGAAATAGTAGCAGTGACGCAAGAGGCTTTCCAAAGAGAAACCAAAAAAGAAAATTGGTTGTGGCACTTGAGATTTGGACATCTCAACTTTGGAGGTCTTAACTTGCTGAGTAGAAAAGGAATGGTAAGAGGATTACGATTGATAGAGAAACCAGACAGCCTTTTTGAAGGTTGTATCTCGGGGAAAAAAACATAGAGAAAGTTTTATATCAGGGAAAAGCATAAGGGCAACAACACCCTTAAATATTGTCTGCTCAGATTTATGTGGACCGATGCAAACTCCATCACTTGCAGGAAACTACTATATACTAACATTTATTGATGATTTTACTAGAGAAACTTGGTTTTATTTCCTGAAGAACAAAAGTGAAGTTTTTAAAAGATTTTGCAATTTCAAAGCACTTGTAGAAAGCCAAAGTGGGCTGCATATCAAAGTTCTAAGAACTAATAGGGGAGGTGAATATATCTCCAAAGAATTTCTACGTTTTTGTAGAGAAAATAGAATTCATAAATAGTTTACAACTAGGTACACTCCGCAACAAAATGGAGTTGCCAAAAGGAAGAATAGGACAATCATGGATATGGCGAGGAGCATGTTAAAGGCAAAGCATTTGCCAAATGATTATTGGGCTGAAGCTCTACACTGTGCAACATACATTTTGAGTAGATGCCCTACAAAATCAGTCATGAACAGAGTGCCGGAAGAAGCATGGAGTGGGAGAAAGCAAGGAGTCACCCACATGAAAGTTTTTGGATGTGTGTCTTATACACACATTCCAGATCAGCTAAGGAAGAAGTTGGACAACAAAGGGGAGAAATGTATTTTCATTGGATATAGTGAGGAATCCAAAGCTTACAGGTTGTATAACCCATTTAACAAGAAGTTTTTTGTGAACAGAGATGTTCAGTTCATTGATGAGGAAGCTTGGGATGGAAGCATAGAGAAAAGAGTGAATGTTAAAAGTTCTTTGTCACATGATGAAGATGATGAGGAGATGGTTGAAATACATCCCCAAACAGTAGCACCAACATAAGGATAGCAAGAGACACCCTTGAGGAGATATGAAAGCATTTCTCCAAGCACACCACAAGGAGGAAATTCAAGTGATTCTTCAAGCACTTGTACACCAAATGAAAGTGGTAAGAAGTTCAAAAATTTAAGTGAGATTTATGAACAAGAGGCAACAAATGAAGGTATGAATTCTTTGTTTGCTTTAAATTGTCATGTTGATGACCCTGTTCGTTTCGAAGAAACAATTAAGGATAGGAAATGGATAGAAGCTATGGATGAGGAGATCAATGCCATAGAAAGAAATAAGACATGGGATTTAGTTGAACTACCAAAAGGAAGGAAGTCATTGGAGTCAAATGGGTTTACAAGACCAAGAGTAATGCCGAACGCAAAATAGAAAGACACAAGGAAAGACTTGTTATCAAAGGATATAAGCAGCAGTATGGGAGAGACTATGAAGAAACTTTCACACCGGTTGCTAGAATGGAAACCATGAGAGCAGTGTTGTCCATAGCAACACAAAACAAATGGAAAGTTTACCAAATGGACGTGAAGTCAACATTCCTAAATGGAGTGTTAATGGAAGATGTTTACATTGAACAACCTCTAGGCTATAAAAAGAAAGGCAAAGAGCACAAAGTGTGCAAATTGAAGAAAGCTCTTTATGGATTGAAGCAAGCACCAAGAGCGTGGTACAGTAGGATAGATTCCTATCTACTGGAAAATAGATTTGAGAAATGTGAGGGAGAACCCACTCTCTACATCAAAGTAAAGGATGGTAAGATACTAATTGTTGTGTTCTATGTTGATGATGTTATTTTCATAGGTAATGATGATTATCTTATTGAAAATTTCAAAATAGTCATGAATGAAGAATTTGAAATGACTGACATGGGTTTGTTGAGATACTTCTTAGGAATAGAAGTAGAACAAAATGGAAATTGGATTTTTATCTCACAGGCGAAATATGTTAATGAAGTATTGGAAAAATTTAATATTCAAAAGTGCAAAGCAGCAATTACTCCTGTAGTGATGGGATTAAAACTCAGCAAAGAGGATAACAACAAGGATTTTGATCGTAGTTTGTACAAGAGCATAGTTTGCAGCCTCATGTATTTGACTGCAACTAGGCCGGATATAATGCATGCTATTAGTTTAATTTCCAAATTCATGGAGAGGCCAAAAGAAGCACATTGGCAGGCAGCAAAAATGATTCTGAGGTATGTTAAAGGTTCTAAAAGGTTTGGCATTTTATATATTACTTCAAAATATTTAGATTTATTTGGATACGCTTATAGTGATTGGGCTGGAAGTTTAGATGATCGGAAAAGCACATCTGGTTATGTTTTTCACATGAGTTCAAGAGCCATTTCATGGGCTTCTAAAAAACAGTCTATTGTAGCGTTGCCTACAACAGAGGCAGAATATGTGGCAGCTACAACAACATCATGTCAAGCAGTTTGGATGAGAAGGATGTTAAGGAGTTTATGCCAAGAGCAAATGAAAGGAACTGTGATTTTTTGTGACAATAGATCAGCTATTGCATTATCCAATAATTCCGTGTTTCATAACAGAATGAAACACATTGACACAAAGTTTCATTATATCAGGGAATTGGTAAATAATGGAGAAATCGTTTTAAAGCATTGTAGGACTCAGGAGCAGGTTGCAGACATTCTGACCAAGCCATTGGAACATAAAACTTTTGAGTTTTTGAGGAAATGTCTGGGTATGACTGATAACCTAGCAGTTGAAATTAAAGGGGAGTGTTGAAGTATTAATTTCCACTACTGCGTACTGTTTCTAGAAAACCGCTAGTGTTCATCGCAACGCTTTTCATGAGATGGTGGTATTTCTCGGAGGGGAGCGATAACACCCAACAGCTCACACGTGCACAACAGTTTTGCCAAAGCACTTTTTTCCCTCAGCGTAATGTTCCTGTGGTTTGACCGTGTGATAGCCGTCCGATTGAATGAACAAGCTTGCACTGTAGATCTTCATATTACATGAAGTGCAACTCTTGTTGACCGTTGGCTTTGTCAGTAAAGTAATTTAATGGAATTTGCTGCATTCATAGAATGTTAGTAAACGTTTAATTTTATTATTTGTTTAAGTTAGGGAAGTATGGCATAGGATATAGTATTTGTTATGTTTTTTTTTTGTTATTCATTGCATATGCAAGGGAAGCACGCAACAACGTGAAGTTTTTTTTCTGTGTTGTTCGTTGTTGAGAAAACGAAAGGGGAGCACGCAACAGCGTGTGAGTAAAGAAAAATTGCGTGGCAGTGAATGTAATGTTTTTGTTTTGAAATGCAATGTAATATGAAATACGGAGCAAAGCTCATGTAATGAAATTTTTACAAACATCAGTAAAGATATTTGCAGCAGAAACAGAGTATTTTTTTGGAGACGACAGAGTACATTTTTTTTCTGTGTGGAACTGAAGCGTTCTCTAGTTGTAATCCATTTGAGAGAGGAAAGTTTGTATCAGGTAGTTTTATTAATGAATACAAAGTTGTTTGTGTGTTAAAAACTCTTTTCTGCCAAACATATTTTAGCTTCCCTGTGTTAAGATCCTATGATAAAACATACCATTATTCTCTGTTTCAGTGTTTGTTTGGAATTATCAGAAATTCCCAACATGTTTTTAGGGTTGATATATATTAATAAAATCATGATTAGTGTATTATCATCATTATTGTTTAAGTTCTAGATTTTGGAAATTTTTTCTTAGGCTTAGTGGGGGCGCATATTTTCGCTTTAATATTTTTCAACTTATATCATCGCCTTGGGCTTTGGATGGAGGCGTGGTGTCTACAGCCCGTCTCAGAGTTCCAACTGCTATGCCTCAGCCTGCATCTACAAGGTGGAATCCAACGCCAGAGCAGTTGATGGTACTCGAAGAAATGTATAGAGGCGGGATTCGAACTTCGAACGCCCATCAGATCCAGCAAATCACAGCCCATCTAGCTTTGTAAGGTAAGATAGAAGGAAAAATAAACTGTACTGGTTCCAGAATCCCAAAGCTCGATACAGGCAGAAGCTGAGACGTAAATTGGAGAGCAAACAGGAACCGAAGAGAGGTACATTTGAAGACAAGCGTAGCGATTTTATGATAATATTTTTTTCATGTTCTTCGCCTCACAAATAAAATTTTACTGATGCCTTCTTCTAAAATGACAGGAATGTGCTCTGAACATCAACAATGACTGGAGGCTTAGCACACTCGAGTCAAGAGGAGGATGCTGCAAGCATGTTTATTTTCAATTTCCAAAATATTCTCGAATTTGATACACCATAGTTTATTTTTTTATAACCTTGCTTTTCCAATTTCGAAATATGGTTGAAATTAACCAGACAAATGACATTGATATATCGCGAACAAATTCAGAAGTGAGCTGTTTTTTCTTTTGGAAAAATATCGCAAAGAAATTCAAGAAGAAGCATTGTGGCAGAAAAACATTATTTAATTGGAGTGGTCTATAATGCTATTTTTTGGAGATTCTGGTGAAGGAATTTGGCAGAAGAAATTGAGGTTAAATCTTGATTTGTTGCAGTTAAAATGGTTTTTTAACTGCATATTTGGATTCAGCACCCTTAAAAAACCCGGGATACTTTGATTCCATCAAACTTGCGATTCCAATAAATTGCTGCCCAATTTTGACCAGAAAAACCCACTGGAAAAGCTTTCAAAAAATCGAATTATAGAGAAATGCTTATTCAATTTATTCATTCTTAACATAACTCTATTAATTAGTGATTCCAGAAAATGCTTTGAAATATATGTTAATCAGCAATATTTCTCACACATATTATATCACATCAACCTGAATATATTTTAATTCTAAACGTTTGCATAATTTAAGGCAACTCATCCGAATACAGGTCATTCTAATCACGTAGCGACAGACAGGAATTGATTTCCTGTTAAATTAAGGAGAGACATGGTTTGAGAAAAGCATTATTTCTTTCGAATATCAATTATTGTACGAACAATTGCATTATTATTGGTCGATCACCATTGATTGAGGGTATTTTTTAATGATTTGAAGAAGTTATAAGTAATGTAGATTTTAACTTTTCTGTGATTCCTGTATACCTCTGTTAGAAGTTTTCCTTTTTTTTTGTCCGTACAGACCCGTTGTAAAAATGTCAGCTTTCATCTTTCAGTGTATGCATGTAATTTTTCCTTTTACAAGAATGTTACCGAAATTTTTATTTAAGAAAACAATAGAATTTTACTTTTTATGATTTATTTTACTTTTTATGATTTCTCCACAGTTTACAGGATAGAATTTCACCCATTGCTATAAGCATTTTCTTTTTGGGTTATTAAACTTTTTTCCAAAATAAGGTCATACCGGATCGAAATCAATAAGGTCTTACCTTATACAAAGTAATTTTAATACTTAATCAATATGCTAGGATCAACCTGCTATGTATGACGTAAAATTATGATCTCTGTAACTGTGAAATGTAATCTTAGACTGATTCCAGGACTCTAAATCTAAATAGCAACAAGTTTGCATTATATTCAAAAACAATAATGCGAAATAGAAGAAGAATGGTAGGTAATGGAGAATTTGAATACGAAGGGAATTAAAAATGGAAATTTATAGGTTTGAAAACATGGAATATTCTTAACCTTTATATAACATAATATACTAATGTTTTGAAATATTTTTAATTATATACTAATTATATAAGATTTTAGCTATTTAAAGTCTGAACCATTATTGCATCCCAAGAAGCACAAGTAGAGTTGAAGGGACCTTTGGAAGGGTGGAAGTCCAAATTCTCATAGGTTAGATGTGAGAAGCATTACAGAGAACAGTGGAAAGGTTATTGGATCAGCGATTGTTATCACATCTCTAGATGGGAACTGAAGGAGTCTAGCATTAGAGTGTTGGAATACCTTTGGATCTGGCTATGGGATAACAATGGCTGGCCCTATAACTTTTCCACTTTTCTCTATAATGGTTCTGTCGGAGTTCGTACTTAGACGGTTCTAAAGATACTTTCCACTCCACTTGTGATTATTGCGATGCGATCATGATACGATGTTCCGTTAAGGAATCTAAAATTTAATGGATTTTGTATGAAATTCATAAATGCTCGTTTAAAATTATGATGAGATCTCGATTATTTGTCATCAGCTGGAATTCAACTTACATAATAATGGCACCATTAAAGGCAGGACATAATTTATTGAAATCAAGACCCGACGTATTTCTTAAGAAACGGATCTCGTTAATGAACATAAATTAAAATAGAGATAAAAAATGAAAGGTAAAATGCATGCAATCACAATGCTTTTACGATAAAAAAAACTGCTATCATAATCCTAGTAAGAGAATACAGGAAATGAGTACACAAAAAATTGATCGGCCATTTTCACACCCGTCTTCACGTTAAACTTCAGCAGTCCTTCCAGATTTTAAGAATTTAAGGAGTACTCAACGAGGAGCTGCTTCCACTATTATTGAGATATCCAATCCAAGTACCCAGAAATCGGAAAGGATGGTTTAGTTTCTATGGATGAGGCAAATCCCTTTATATTTTTTGAGATACATCCATCTGCTTTTATTGCCCTGGGAGATTAGATGGATTATATTTAATTTGATTTTGCCCTGATTAACATCACCATATTTCATGGATTATATAATGAAGATTAACATCAACATTTAATGTTCCTTTGATTTACAATTTACATTTATTCAATATTATTTCACCAAAAAATTATTATAAATTCGTATTATTATAAAATCAAAGTTTTAATAAATCTGTTACGTTTGTGTTAATTATTTGAACATAGTCTTGAAACAATTTTGTGAGGTATCAATATTGTTCTGGTAACCGGTTTCATCTCACACAACCTTGCGCTGAAGATAGAAGGTTTTTCATGCAAAAGTCAATAATATATTAACAACGATCCATTGATGTAGCCTATATTGTGCAGTATTGATATTTCGATTACGTAGAACCAACAGACAGATCATGCTGCAGTTCTTCAAAGTGAGGCGAATGAAAATGACCGAGGATGAAGATATTTCAACAGGAAAATGGCAACATAGTTATATTTTCAATGGAAAACTTGGAGTAAATTTCTAGAAATAGTTTTTACACAGAATCACATTACTAACACCCATATCCTCAAAAAAAACAGTTTTTCAAAATGATTATTCTTTCAAAATGCTGACAAATTTTTATTTTCACACTTACTAGTAATCACCAAATCCAGTTTTCGTATTATTATTAGTATTATCTTTCCTAAATTTTGAAGCCTTTAAAACGTTTTGATGCCAAAGAATTGCAGTTCGTGAGCCGACACCAAGGACGGACTTACGAAATAATCAATACAACTTTATGTTAAATAAAATAAATCAGTAAGGCTTTATGTTAAATAAAATAGCTGGTTCACCTCAATAAACCAATACGCCTTTACGATCAATAAAATAGATGTTTCACCTGAAGAACAATTTCGTTGGTTTTTATTGCAAGACCAGGAAGAAAGGGACAAAAATAACTATTGGAAGTAATTTTAATAGTCATGGAATCCACATCGTTATAAACATATTATTACGTTATTAATTTTATTTTTCACAGCATGTGGCATTAACTCGGCAACACATCTAGGAAATTCCGAACTCTGACATCCTGGACCCCATCCCCCATCATTATAGGGAAAAGTGGAAAGGTTATCCCGTCCACAATTGTTATTGCATCACCCGATAGGAACGGAAGGATCCATAGTGTAACGACCCTGCAGCTCCGCTCGAAGTGCGACCACTTCTAGAGTTTTGACCTCCATTGTTCACAGCAGAAGATTATGTTGTATACTAGGTGACAAGATGCACACACTCATGAAGCAATGGGTACACAAGAAACGAAGGTTGTTAGAGCAATGGGATTCTCAGAGCACAAAAAATGAAGAAAGGGGATATATTGAGGCCAACAACCAAAAGAGGTTGACATATGATGCCTCTAATTCATTAAAAAAAATGACTCGGACTATGTTATTCATCCCTAATTTTTTTGTTCTTCACAATAATTTGAAAGATTGATGGCTATATACATACATCTATATATATATGCTTATTTAGGCCAACAACTAAAAGAAGTTAACATATAGATGTTTATTTAGGCCAACAACTAAAAGAAGTTAACATATGATTCCTCTCATTGATTAAAAAATGACTCAGACTATGTTATTGTTCTTCACAATAATTTGAAAGAGTGATGGCTATATACATACATCTATATATATATGGTTATTTAGGCCAACAACTAAAAGAAGTTAGCATATAGATGTTTATTTAGGCCAACAACTAAAAGAAGTTAACATATGATTCCTCTCATTGATTAAAAAATGACTCAGACTATGTTATTCATCGCCAATTTTTGTTCTTCACAAAAATTTAAAATAGTGATGGTTATACATATATATATCAATTTAATTTTTATTGATGTATGTAAAATAACTTGTTAATGTTATATAAGATGTATATTTTCATTCTTAATGTCTAAAATGATAAAGTTTCAATTGTATTATATATATATATATATGTATGTTAATTATTAAAAAAATATTTTTTTAAATGTAATATCTAATATTCTAAAATAAAAAAAACAGAATCTCACATTTATATATAATTCAAAAATTATCATTAAAATTTAATATAAAAATATTGATATCTGTTATATAAATTATATAATAATAATAATCTATATTAAAGGTGATTTAGAAGATACACAACAATTTAATTATGAGATTCTCTTGTTTATGTCGCAAGGGCCCCCTCCATCCAAAGATTTGATGGATAAATTAAATAGGTGTAAATACTCTATCCCATCTGGATTTGGACATGGAATTTCTTATAAGGAAACACACATACATAAATTGTTAGCAAAGGAAATGTTGTCTACTGCAACACCACCCTTAACAATCCCATTGCTTCTTATGAACCGAATTTCTATGTCAACTAAAGGACCATTAAGACGCACATTGTGCAATGCAAAAACATTGCATAGTTATAGCATTTTTTATGACTTCTACATAATCCGTTGTTGTCATGTGAGAATTGGAAGTTCTTTAAACATGCCCAACACAAAGGAAATATTTTATTTATACATTACGTATGATCAAATCTTTTTATATTTCCCAGTCACCTTTTATTTAGAAAATTTAGAACCATGACTCCCATCATTAGTCACTTTTCAAATTCTAGTTACGATTTCTAATGTCACCCCTCATTCATTCATCATCGATGAATGGGAATCCACATGTATCATGGCAAAGATTGTATGGAAGAAACTAGGATCCCAAAAACTTATAACTTCCTCCATTGCATTAAGGGCATATGATCGTCAACCTTCACAACTAGTAGGAATCTATGAGAACATTCAGGTGAAAATTGATTGCAAAAAACATTTCATAGATATTTAAGTCTTAGATGCTCCCTTGGATTACAACATTTGCTGAGAAGAAATTACATGTATTCCATGAAGGTTGTTTCTTCTTTAGTATTTCACACAATTAGTTTTCCCCATAATGGAAAGATCATAGCCATTAAGCCATTAACACACTATGAGTCAAGGGCATGCCCCTCCCCAAACATTTTTCTTTTCCATTTGTGGGATCCCAACAAGAACTAGTCCACTCTTTTAGGAAGTTGGGTTTGGAATTTTTAAATATTTCAAATTTTTAGGTACCTAACCAAGAGGCCCCCTAGTCATGACTTCTCCTATGATATCACTTATATGCATAGTAACCACCTCTTCTACAAGATATGCTCAAGACATCAATCCAAAACCATGGAAGCATGGATGGATTTTGTAAGTGATGTGCCCTTTTTATTATATGTTATCACTAAAAATGTATTCCTTTACCTCTCACCTATTTTTGTCTCACACCAAATGATGGAAACACTTACCTTGAACAATATGGATCTAGCACAACCCACATAATTTTTGGCACCCTCTACCACATTAATTATGGAAGTACTCCCATAAGAAAACTTTCATCAGCCCCACCTATGGAGGACCCTTCACCTTCAAGAACACCAACCAACACAAGGACTCGAAAGGGAGCCAAGGAAAAGGAAGGGAGGAAAAAGAATAAAGACCCACCATCCACAATAACGATCCAACCGACCAATGGATGTTTGAATCTTAAGGTTCAAGAGAGAGGATATTTTAGCCCATGTAGGGATAATCATGAACTATGAGAGAACATCCATGGTGTTGCAAGGAGAATGCATGCTACATGTGAGGATAGTCATGCACCATGCAAAACAAAGATTTGTCAAATATAAAGAAGATGTGGCAGATGCGAGGAAAAATATCGCTACACAAAGGAAATGTGTGACTCACGCAAGGAAAATCATGGAAATGCAAGGAAAATCATGGAGATGGAAGTGTGAAGGAAATCCCCTTCACACTAAGAGGGAGTTTCAGAATATTGGGTAGCTCAGAAGGTATTTCTAAGAGAAGGAAATCCACCAAGAGTAATTGGTTGGACCAAGGTAGGGTTGTTGCTAGTGCGTTTTGCAATTTCTACCACACTTGTCTCAAAGGTAGCAAGGTTTTCTCTCTGAAATATTGGGATAAAGTTGTCTATTGGTGGGGTTTTAGCTCTCCAAAGCATATCTAGTTCACCTCGTTACATGGTATTTTTAAGACTTAAGAATAATAATGAATAAATTACTGTGAGGAGAAGTGAACACATCAAATGAAAATATTTCTAATACAATTGGTAATCAAATTTTCACGTGTTAGTAAATTTAGATGAAAATAACTAACATGTAAAGACCATTTAAATTTGTAACTTTTAGCTTCTCTGATTCAAACATGTCACCCAACAATTGGAATACAGTGTACCTAGAAAGTGACCACCAAATTCAGAAAGGCTCCTCATGTAACTTTAGAGAAACCACATCGTCTGTAGCGACATAAATGGAAACCATAGAGAAATTTTTGCCACATTAGAAGATGCAGGTTCAATGAATATTTAAATTTGAAATTCAAATTTCAGGCTATTTTCAACATGTAAATTTTAAAGATGTTAATATGTGAATGAAAATAGAAAAAATGAAAATTATAGATGGTCAACAAAATATGATAATCAACATAATACATTATTGGAATTTGATACCCATCTAATGTTTTAAGTATAAAAGTCATTGACTTTTCTAATGGAAGAAATCATTTTGTTTTGAAAATTTATTAGAAACTAACTTGAGTTATATATCTTGTAGAGGTGTTAAAAATGGAAACAACTTCTAGCTCTTGAAGTGCAAGATCCATGAAAAGAAATACTTTCCTCTCTTGATTTGGATTTGAGTATGATTGGAGGTAACAATGCGGCTTGAATGAAATCAAATAGATATAATAAATTTTTTATTGGGGAGAGAAAAAATCCATTGTATCCAACAATATAGGATTTTTATTGGGGAGAGAAAAAATCCATTGTATCCAACAAGATTGTGAAAAAAAATAGCAGAAAATCAAAACAAGAAAATATTGGAAATAAAAAATATAGAGTTGACACCCCATTGGAATATATAATGTAAAAAAAACTTTGCTACTTGTTTTTCTTGAAAGAATTTTGTTTTAAATTTAATTTTTTTCATGTTAATATCTTGCTGTTTCTTGCAGGTTTTGGTGTTCATATGGGCCAAAGGATTATTGAGAGATTGATATGCGTTTTTTCTTAAAATAATCTTGATTGAAATTTAATTTTTGTCAAGTTAATATTTTGTTGCTTCTTGCAAGTTTTTGTGTTCATATGGGCCAAAACATTATCGAGAGATTGATGCATTCCGTTATGATATATAAAAAGTGCCTAAAAAGGAGATAAAGAGTTGTCGAGGTCGTAATCATCTAGGACATGGTTTCACATGTCATTTTTGTGTTCAAATATCCAAGAAAGCACCAGAACATGCCTTGATCACTTATGTTGAGATGAATCATATAGATATTACATGTAAACCTTGCCAAGGACAAGAGGTTGAGGATTTTGTAGGCACAAGGGCACACCATGCACCCCATGTTAGTAATGAAATACTTCAATAGATAGAAATATGTTTGTTATTGGTAATGTCAGTTGAATGTGTATATCACAAACAACATGAATTAGTGCATGACAAAGTAACCTCATCTAGAGTTGAGATTGATCGAAAAAATTTTCTTACTCATGATGACATTGAAAATATAGAGAGGATATTGAAACATGGCCAATACATGTTTGATCATAATGATGCTCAAAGTGTGCGTATATGGCAAGCAACAAATCTTGATAAAGTATTTTACTACTGAGAGTTTGACAATGCCATATATGATGAGGGACATACTCCGTTCATTTTAGGCATTCAACAAACACTACAACTAGAATGGATGAGAAAATATGGTCATGATAGTATGTTAGAAATGGATTATACATTTGGGATAAATTGCTTTAAGTTAACTTTATATTGTTGTGTATTTTCTTATCATTGGTTATTTATAAGATAATGCAAGGATATAACTAACTTCTTATTCTATATTATTATGTATTTTATTATTATCATTTGTTATTTATAATAAAATATAAGGATATAACTAATTTCTTATTTATTCTTATGCAGTTTGGTATTTGTACATTATTAGCATTTGATTGCCAACATAATGGTGTTACAGTGGCATGGGTTCTCATGTCAAGTTATATGGCTTTTGATATTGCCAAGTGAATGAAGATCCTAGTTCTTAAAGTTCACGTGGGCATGTTGGAGTGAAAGTTAAATGCATTTATGGTAGATGATGCAACTGCTAAGTTTGGTGCAATCAAGTATAGATCTATGAGTGTCTTTTTTCTTCATTTCTCAAAATGCAATGTTATATACGTAATTCTAGACTCACTATATATATATATATATATATATATATATATATATATATATATATATATATATATATAACATTGTATGACATTTATGTGCAATAGGGCGATATTTCAATGAGAAGTCTACTTATGCATTTGGCATGTTAGAAGGGAAATGTTAAAAAATCTTTTAATGAAGGTGAAAAATGATACTACAAGGTGTGCCATGTTTAAGAATCTAGGTAACATTATGCGGAGTTAGAAAAATGCAAATTTTTCACTTGGGGAGACCAACAAATTTCTAAATGACTTCCTCTCCCTAATTTTTGGAGGTAGATTTTTCCTTGTAAAGCTATTTAAGGTTCTCATTTGCTTAATAACAATTCAATTTAATATTTAATCTATACAAACTCATATCATGAGTGAGATTTACCATATCATTGGAAAATGCCACACAAAATAATGTAGAAAATTTTATATTTCTGATAGGTTTCATTCTATACTTATTTATTTCAGTGAGTTTCCTTTCATATTCCTAATCATTGTAGATAATTTACGAGATATTTATTCTCAAAATGCCTGTCCCCTAATTTTGTAATATCATTAAAGGTTGATATTTTTTTTCCACGTCTTGTAACATAGATTCCAACATTTATGTGTTTCTTCTTGCATTGAGTATTATACATACATACATACATACATACATACATACATACATACATACAGATATATATATATATAATATATATATAATATATATATATTTATATATATTATATATTATATCAGTATCTCTGTTTTTCCCAACTCTATATCCTAATGATTCCATAGTACATTTTCTACATTTTTGTTCTCAACAATAGGCTTAGTGTATGTTAAGTTGGGCTTTCAATATCTTGACATACTAATCCAAAACCTTGGTGTCTTAGTTAGAGTCCATTTTTTCTTAAAAATATTATTGGCTACAATACTCAATGATTCTACTAACCCCTATTTAAGTTGACTAAAATTTTGTTAAATTTTGAACCGATCATGTCATTTGTTAGTTCACAATCGCACATAAAAATGTGAATTTTAGCAAGAAATTCAAAACTATTATAATTTCCTGCAAAGAAAATTAAATAAAAATAAAAAGTATTAAATTATTTGAATCCTAGAATTTCTTAACGCTCTATAAGTATTTTTCAATCAAATTTCCCGATCTTAAAAAATATATTCCATTCTTGTCTATGTCAAAAAATGAGTATTGAATCTTAGATTATTGAAAAATCTAATTTTAATATAATTTTCTTTTTCAAATATCTAGTAGTAGCTTTCATTTTCAAAATTAATTTTAAAATTAAAGATAAGGTAAAAATAAATTAACATGATAAAATGAGAAATAAAAACTAATTAAAAGAAGATATATATATATATAACAAGCAGTCAGTTCAATACGTTCGAAAATGGGGATAAATGAAATAATAGTTATATAAACAATTATCAATGTTACATTCAGGGAATGGATTAAAATTAAGGTGATTACTAAGACAAATTTAAATCTTTTAATAACTTAACAAATAAGTGATGGTAAATCTTAGAAAGTGTTGTAGACAGGTAGAGTTATGGGATTGGAAAACAATTAAAGTGTTTTTTGGACTCCTAGTTTGTCCAGTGATGCTATATGCCTGTGAATTGTGGGTTAGTAGTGCCTCTGTCTCAAAATGGAAAAAAATTGAGAAAATCCAAAAATGTTTCATCATGAGCAAGTTCAAAATAAAAGTTTTGTACCTTATGAGATAATGATAAGTTTAAAAAAAGTTCAGTACCTTATGAGATAATTTTGAGTGAAGCAGTAACAACTTCTATCGAGGCAATTGCTATGGTGCAGCTCATAGGATATCTAAAATGAATTGAGCAAATGAGAGTAGGTAGATGTCCCAATGTTATCTTCAGTAAAGACATGAGTGAATCAAAGAAAACATGGATGAAACAAAACTACACATGGATGCAAAAATGAAATATCTACCTCAATGCATGTCCCACAAATAGCAAGCAGCTAAAGGATTTTGTTATGAAGAAGTTTTGTAAAAAGGCATGGGGGAAATAGTTGGGTAGAAATAAGGAGTACTACACTGAGGAATTCAACCCTCTATGTGATCTACGAGAAAAGGAGTTCATTGGAGCTAGCATTTCCTCGAGCGAAAATGTTCGTATTTCTCAGTTAAGGACAAACTCGCATCAAATTTGGTGTGAAACGGGATGGTGGAAAAGGCCAAACAAAGTTTGGGAAGAATCGGTGTGTACATTTTTCACGTCTGGGGCAGTGGAATCAGAAAAACATTTCATTTTGGAATGTGATGCATTCAAAAACATCAAAGAAAATTATGATAACATGTTGGCATCAATTTCTTGGAATTGTATTTTTAGGGAGTAGTTTGTTGGAAGGTTGGGCCAGATCATCATCAATTTGAATAAAAAGAAATTGAATTGAAAAAACGTGAAAAACAAAAAACTAATAGCCTCATAAACAATTTTTTGTCTTGTGAACCTGTTGAAGGCCCCGAAAATCGGGTCAACAACAAGGGGGGTACCCGCCCGGTCCGAACCTTGGTTGGCGGCTCCTTATCCGTTTGGTATAGTGGGTCCAACTAGGGATATGGGACCAGTTTCCCAATTCAGTGTGTGTGTGAGAAAGATGGGTATTTCTATTCTAAATGGAATACTTCTATCCTAATTCTAATCTAATGCTATGCTGTTGTATTCTAATAAACAGAAAAAATATCAAAATTTATACTAACCCGGTGTGTGATCTTTCTTCTATGTGATCTAAAAAGATTTCAAACAATAACTGGTAATAAAGATCATTAAGCTATTATAGGAAAATAATTCAATAAATATGAACTACTTCGTATAAGAAGTTAGACGAAACAGTTGTGAAAACTTATCGCATAAATGAGTTATTCATACACTAAGCATAAACAAATAGTTAGCACCATACGAAAGTGCCAAATGATAACTTAGGCATCCATGATGTAATATATAAACAACTGAAAACTGAATATCACTTTAACACATAAGCAAAAATGGTTAAGAGATAAAAGTACCATTCATAACTAGTCCTACTCATGAGCTTCAAGCGACAATTGATTTATCTCTCCTTGATTTAACATCCACTAAGAGTACAGAAGTGCAACATTAGTAGCAGTTATCAAATGCAAATATCAAATAAACCCTGTTCCATTCATTCACCAAAACCTCCTCTGAGGGTGCAAAAGTGCATGTTCTGTGGACAAGTTTTTGATAAATTTCTGGACCCTTCTCTAAATGCATGAGAAGGGTTTAAATACTACTAACTAAATAACTTATTTACAGAAATTGAGGATTTGGTTTAAATGACCGTCCTCTTTCTAAGCAAAACTATTTCTAAAATTAAATCTAACATCTAACTATTTCTAAATTTGCTCCTTAACGTCGCAAGCATTCAGTATTTTGCTGAGTGGAGTCGGGTGACTGTCTTCCGTCTTTGGTTGAGTTAAGCAAACAGAATCGGCAAGAGCTGGAATTATATTCTCAGTAAAATTGATGATATACTTGAGAGTCATCCAATGACTATGTGGCATTACCATGTATACCTGGTAATAATCCCATTTCAACTTGGCTAACCATTGGATTGCTTCTGCTTTTCCTTTAGTTTTTTCCCGATTCCAATTTGTTTCTATCACTGCTTTCTTACAATTTTTGGGGCTTGCAGGTGACTGAGTAATTATGAGCCTTCCTTTTCGAGCAAGTTTTCTCAGCGATAACGCTAATTGCCCATCGTAAACTGCCTCTATTTCTTGATCCAGGCTTCCCTGATGCATTTTTTTCTTCTTGTGCCTTTTTCTCTTATTGGGTATAAAGCTCAAAATTTGTAAAAATAGTGATTCCGTGAGTTCCTGACCCTGAGCATTAAACTGTCTATTTCTGTTATCAGCATCATTCAGTACCCATTCAACCATGGTTGTATATGAGAAATCTCTGATGGATGCCTCAGAAGAGTTGTGCGGCTCTTTCTTTCCCTTAGGTGGATTAGGTGTGCCTTCCGAAATGGACATTGGAGTATTGCCTTTCCTCCTCATAGTTTTCTGCATACTGCCTTGTATAACGCTTTGTCCTTCGTTCCTGCAGTTTACATTTGAGGTGGAAGTAATGATAAAAAATAATGACAACAAAACTTTAAATGCCGAAGATATGCAAAACATGTCACCTTTTGTGAACTAGTTTTTCGAAAAACACAACACCATACTTCATTAACAACTGGCAACAACTCATTAATTCACATTAAAATGCATGACCAGTTCTTGGCTTGGAAAACATTTTCTCGAATAATGAGCCAGAACTAACTGCGATGGAGAGGTCCTGCGATTTTGCTTTGTGATATCGTAGATTGTTGTATTGCATTATCGTAATTTCATCGTGTTGTTCTATCGCAAGGTCGCAGTATCGCAATATTACAATATCGGAATATCGCAGTATCGCAATGCCGCAAGATCGCATATCGCTTAATCGTTATAATCTTTATGTGTAATTCATGTGATTTTTGCGGCGATTTTAAAGTTTTTCAATGTGAGTGTTTCTTTAATGCATGTGATGCGATGAAGTTTCGCGTCGCAATCTCGCGTTTTTTATCATTTTAACTCATTAGAAGGTACCCTATCATTCTTTGCACGATGTGATATCTCTTAAGGAGTGAATTTAATTTCTTCATTATGAAACTTAGCTTTTTAGATTCTTCAAATGTACTTTCCTAAGTCCATAATGTTGTAAGTTTCATATAAAAGGAAATGTAACACTAATTGATTTTTTGAATTTTTTTACTAGGGGTGCCCACTTATTTAGTATTAGCAATAACACTTCATAAGGAGGGGGGTTGTTGGTGGCCACAACAATTGGCGATTCACTTGGAAGAACTAGTTATCTATGTGTTTCTATTGAATTTTTTCAGCTTCCAAAACTGAAAATTTTTCAGAAAATTAAACTTTATTATGGTAAGATAAAGTACATTATGCTCTAACCTGTCAATGACATTTTGTTTCAGCTATTTTCAACTTTGATTATTTTATCCCTCAAGTTAGTCCTTGTGTTTAGATCAGTCATTACTTTGTCTGTAAAGATAAAACAAAGTCTTCTCTGTAAACCAGTTTTAAATATGCTCATTTGTCGTAGGTAGAGCCTCTGTTGCCAGCAGGCGTTTATAACCTCGACAGGGTTACCTGTTACCTAGCAATGATCCTGTATCCTACTTAAAGAAACATACAACTCTCAAATAAGAATCCACATCCACACTTATTGCTTTGATTTTCCTTTTATTCATAAAGAACAATGTCTTGGTTTGATAGCCAATTTATGACACAGTCATTCACTCGATTTATAACTTTGCCGAACAAGCAGGCTCGTGATGAGACCCCTTGCCTCTTGATTGTAACAATTTAGAGTCATTGCCCTGTTGTGGTATGCAGTATTTGGCAAAGTCAGCAAGTTATAATATCTGTGATTATGATAAGCCGGCTCATGATGAGACCTCTCATTCTTCAAGATGAAGTGTATCCTTGGATTGTTCCTCTGAAAAATTGTGATTTCCTTAGCAAGGAGGAAGTCATTGTTTCCTTTAGATACCTTTGGACGACAATGATAGAGTTTTTGGAAGTAGCTGTTCTATAGAGAATCTTTATTTTGTTATTGGTACCTTTCATTGCACTGATATAAAACAATTTCTTCACTAAAGGTTATTTTCATCAAACTTTATGAAGTTGAAACTAGTGTCATATCTGGTTCAGAGTCTTTAACTGTATCTTTCAATAATAAATATCAATTTTCCAAAAGATTTGCTATTTATACAAGCGAAAAATCAAAATCTGAAAGAGAGTTGGTATTTTTTTCGTAAATGGCTAATGTAACCATTTACAACTAGTTTTATTATGAAAAAGAAAAACTATTACTCTACAAAAATAGAAGAATAATCTTCTATGGAAAATATTTCTTAAGAATTTGTCCATTGACAGGCAAAGAGTCTTTTTTATCGGCTAAATCCTATAACACAAATGTCGATGGACCTAAGAATTCTACAATTTGAAAAGGACCAAGACACATTCTTTGAAATTTTGTATGTTTCCCCTTTTCTTCATGTGCCTTGTCCCATTTTAAAACTAAGTCTCCCATCTGAAAATATTTTCTAGTCATTATATTTGAATCAAAAGAGGATTTTACTAGTGCTTGATGATGAACATGCATTTTCTTAGCTTGTTCTCGTTGTTCCTCTAATTTGATTATTTCCATTTGTCTTAGGTGTAACGAGGAAGTTGGTACTTCATCAATGTATTGAACTAGAGACAAAGAAGGAATTTCTAAATGAGTTGGAAGAACCACTACTCTCCCGTAAACTAAATTAAAGGGAGAAGTGTCGATGGAAGATTTTCTCGTTATTCGGTCTGCCCATAAAGTGCATATTAAGGATTTATGCCAATTTTTATGGTTTTGGTCTATTGTTCTTTTGATAATCCTGATTAGGTTTTTATTTGTAGACTCGGCTAACCCATTGCCCTGTGGGTAATAATTGGCCGATTATTTAAGTTTGAATCATTTTTTAAGTGAAAATTCAGTCATTGCATTTCCAGAAAAGTATGATGCGTTATCAAACATTAAAGCGGAAGGTAATCCAAACTTGGTGATTATAAATTGATCTATGAACTCAATGATATTTTCAGCATTAGGCGTGTTGAGTGGGATTGCTTCTAGCCACTTAGTAAAATAATATGTTGCTGTAAGGATATATCTATGCTGCTTGGAAGAGTGAGGAACGATCTCACCTATTATGTCCAATTCCCACTGACTGAAAGGTTGGTCGATGTTAACTGGTTGTAGTGGTAAGGATGGCTTCTTTTGTCTCCCAGCAGTAGTTTGGTAGACTTGACATTTCCTCACGTAACTGTGCGAGTATTTAAATAAAGTGGGCCAGTAATACCCTACGTGCAAGATTTTATGTGCAGTAGCATCTCCAGCATAGTGTCTGCCTGCTGGCCATCGTGGAGTTCCTGCAAAACTTTATCAGCTTCAGATTTCTCAAGACATCTAAGGAGAAAAAAATCGTAATTCATTCTAAAAAGAATATCATTTATGAGCTGATATTGTTTGGCTTTCAACATTAGAGCTCTTTTCTTAGTATGATCGAGGTATGAAGGAGCATATCCATTCTTGAGATAATAAATGATATCAACGTATAATGACTCTTCATCATTTAGGCTTACCTCGCACACTTGTACCTCTACAGATGGAATTTCATAAATTTGCCACACTCCAGCCAGCATTTTGCAAAAGCCTTAACCTTTTACAATGTTTGCTGGTTTAATTTCTATGTCTGTCATATTCTTGTAAGGCAGTTACCCAATTGGCTCTCTTCTCACCCACATCCTTTTGTACTAGAAGATTCCTTACCGTTGGAAACGGTACTATAATTTTAGTATGGGTTTTGGGTAGAAAAGGTCTGAAGCATTTGATTGCTTTGAAAACAGCATAAGCCTGTTTCTCCACATCTAAGTAATTTAATTCAGCACCCTGCAAATTTGAACTGAAAAAAGCAATTGGTGCTTCCGCCTTTTCTTGATTCGTTTGAGTGAGTATTGCATCATATGACCTATCTAAGGCAAACATGTATAAAATAAAAGGCTCTGAAAAATTCGGAGTTGCTAAAGATGGAGCATTAATAATAGCATGTTTGATCAGGTTGAACACTTCATGTTCATCTTGGCCCCATTTAAAATTAGAGTTCTTTTTTATCATGGTTTGTAAAGGAGATACAATTCGTGAAAAATCTGGAACAAATCTCTTTACAAAATT
>APFE030170154.1:0-10005 GCA_000404065.3 Pinus taeda | reverse complement strand
TAAGAGTACAAAAGTGCAACATCAGTAGCAGATATCAAATGCAAATATCAAATAAACCCTATTCCATTCATTCACCAAAACCTCCTCTAAGGGTGCAAAAGTGCATGTTCTGAGGACAAGTTTTTGACAAAATTTTTGGACCCTTCTGTAAATGAATGAGAAGGGTTTAAATACTACTAACTAAATAACTTATTTACAGAAATTGAGGATTCGGTTCAAATGACCATCCTCTTTCTAAGAAAAACTATTTCTAAAATTAAATCTAATATCTAACTATTTCTAAATTTGCTCCTTAACGTCGCAAGCATTCAGTATTTTTGTGAGTGGAGTCGGCTGATTGTCTTCCCTCTTTGGTTGAGTTAAGCAAACAGAATTGGCAAGAGCTGGCATTATCTTCTCAGTAAAATTGATGATATACTTGAGAGTCATCCAATGACTATGTGGCATTACCATGCATATCTGGTAATAATCCCATTTCAACTTGGTTAACCCTTCGACTGCTTCTGCTTTTCCTTTAGTTTTCTGATTCCAATTTGTTTCTATTTCTGTTTTCTTGCAATTTTCGGGGCTTGCAGGTGACTGAGTAATTAGGAGCCTTCCTTTTTGAGCAAGTTTTCTCAGCGATGCTCGATTATCGGAAACTACCTCTGTTTCTTGATCCGGGCTTCCCTGATGCTTTTTTTGCTTCTTGCACCTTTTTCTCTGATTGGGTATAAAGCTCAAAATTTGTAAAAATAGTGATTCCATGAGTTCTTGACCCTAAGCATTAAACTTTCTATTTCTGTTATCGACATCGTTTAGTACCCATTCAACCATGGTTGTATATGAGAAATCTGTGATGGATGCCTCAGAAGAGTTGTGCGGCTCTTTCTTTCCCTTAAGTGGATTAAGTGTGCCTTCCGATATGGACGTTGGAGTACTGCTTTTCCTCCTCATAGTTTTCTGCATACTACCTTGTATAACGCTTTGTCCTTCGTTCCTGCAGTTTACATTTGAGGTGGAAGTAATGATAAAAAATAATGACAAGAAAACTTTAAATACCGAAGATATGCAAAACATGCCACCTTTCATGAATTAGTTCTTCGAAAAACACAACACCATACTTCATTAACAACTCGCAACAACTCATTAATTCGCATTAAAATGCATGACCAGTTCTTGGCTTAGAAAAAGTTTTCTCGAATAATGAGCCAGAACCAACTGCGATGGAGAGGTCTTGTGATTTTGCTTTGCGATATTGCAGATCGTTGTATTGCATTATCGCAATTTCATCGTGTTGTTCTATCGCAAGGTCGCAGTATCGCAATATCGCAATATCGCAATATCACAGATCGCTTAATCGTTATAATCCTTATGTGTAATTGATGTGATTTTTGCAATGCGCGTTATGCGATATCGCATATCGGCGATTTTAAAGTTTTTCAATGTGAGTGTTTCTTTAATGCATGCGATGCGATGAAGTTTCGTGTCGTATTCTCACGTTTTTTATCATTTTAAATCATTAGAAGGTACCCTATCATTCTTTGCGCGATGCGATATCTCTTAAGGAGTGAATTTACTTTCTTCATTATCAAACTTAGGTTTTTATATTCTTCAAAGGTATTTTCCTAAGTCCATGATGTTGTAAGTGTCATCTAAAAGGAAATATAACACTAATTGATTTTTTTTTAAAAAATTACTGAGGGTCCCCACTTATTTAGTATTAGCAATAACACTTCATAAGGAGGGGGGTTGTTGGTGGCCACAACAGAACCTTAAAAAATCATTTCATTTATAAACACAAATAAAATAGGTGAGTAATAAATCATTTCAAACTCGCCATAATAATTAAATAATTGAATGATAAACGAAAAAAATAACTGAAAAAACCATAGATGTTCCGTAGCTTTGTAAACATACAAAGTTCCCACGAGGCATTGTAACTTGCGAATGCTATGCCTCGACCTCTGTACTACACGTCTCGAAGACAATCGACATATATTAAACATGTTTGTAGACCTTCACGTATGAAAGTTTTCCAGAAATAAACAATTGTCGTGACAAATACGTCATAGTAAACTGTCTATGTAAACAGTAGCAGAGACGATGACAGAAGTGGGCCCACAAAGCCACGTACCCAAGTAAAGGGAATATGTAATCGGGATAAGGGTTTTGAGGTCTGACCAAGCGATTTGGGCCCTGCCTGAGTTAGAGGTCGAACCGATGGAGGTCTCCTTATGCAATCCCAGTAATTTAAGCCACACGCCTACTACAAAATTCCGTGACTTAACTCCTGTGGGCCAAATCCCAAATTCACACTGTGTTCCTCTTTCTCTATTATCTTTGCAGGTTACAGTCCAGCTTTGTCATGAGTTTTGGCTTGATTTTTTTCAATCCTCCTAATCAAATCACTCTTCCCTCCGAGGTTCAAATAGAGTCAAGATTTGTCTCACCATTGACCTTGCGATTCTTATGGCATGTGACCAATACACTATTAGACATAAAAATAATATTGGAAGGAAATAAAGAGAATATCGATAGAAAGAACAAGTAATGACAAGGTTGAATGGATTTTAAGCACAAAAGATACATAATTTTTTTTTAAACAAAATGTAAATATTACTTATAAGGTTGCTCAGAGGCTAAGGTCTTCTCACCCAAATTACATCGTTTGTACCCATGCCTCTTACACATTTTTAGAAATTTATATCACAAAATATTCGAAACAATTCTTTGCAAGCATCGGCCTTCTAAAGGCTTCGAAATTAATTAAACTTTACAATTAAATCAATGAAATTGTGTCTCTTTTCAATGGTTTCCATGACGCCCTTTGTGGAAGTGTCCATAATCAATTTAATTTGGGGTGGTGGGTGAATGCAGGATCATTGGTTTGTTTCAACGTTTCTATGAGTTAGTTTGGAAAAAATATATATTTAAAAGTTTGTATGAGTTTGTTTAAAAATATAAAATAAAAGATGATAAAATCTTAATATATTAACTATATATTAAATTACTTTCCAAGGGAGATACCTGTAGAGTGTACAAATACTCATACAAGCCTCTGTTACATTGAGTGAGATGAGCTTCAAATATATAGGCTTTCACATTAATGGGATAGTTTCAACCACTTCCCAGATATTAGGATCTGAGGTTTAAGATTAGAATTTCAATCCTATCATCATTATAACAATAATTTAAGTTTAGCTTTCTCCATTACTTCCAACACTCCCCCTTAATGGAGAAAGGGTATTGAATAATAACATGCACTTGTTGGTCTAGTCTCAACTAGGCTTACAATTAAAATATGAAAAACTTGGTAACATAGGTTTTCATTTTGGCCATTTTTCTTGTGAATCCATACTTGTTCATCATGAGTCGAGGCTTTATCTTCACTTTTCTCGCCATGAGATAGTGATGTATCTTCACCTCATTTCTTCGTCGGTGATGGAAAGCTTGAATTCTTATTCTCGCCCTTTTCAGAATTATGGCAGGGTAGATAAGAGAATTTTCCCTCTCACTATTTCTAGTGTCAACCATTCGAAAGTCAACGATGATGTCTTCATCATTCATTGATGCAACTTCTATGTTGACTTCATAAACACATGGTGTTTCAAGCCATGCTTCAAGAATCTTCAATTTTTCTTCAAACTTCATTGTTTTTTCCTTGTTGTTGTTGGTAACGTCTACACACGCAGAAATATTAATGAAATCATCACAATTTAAATTCCCTCCAACCTTGTCTTCTTCTACCACATATTTTCAATAAGCTTCATGTGGCTCGTCCAGTTGATCTTCAACAATATGTTCCTCTTTACATCCTTCCTGAAAAAAAATCGTGAGTCTTCAGTCTCATGTTGTTGCAGAACATATAGTATCTCTTGATAATTGTGGTCATTAATAAAACCAGTAAGCCTCTATTGAAATACGGAAACAAGAATATTCCAATTTAATTTGTGCTTGAATTAAATCGTGAATTAAAATTGAATTTAGTCTTAACAACTACTTGAAAATATAATTAATTTATTAAAAAATAATTAGTTGGAGAAATTCAAGTTATAAGTATTTCTGAAGTCATGCAAGAGTTATCCCTTAAATTAAGGAAATAAGATTGAGTCCAATTAAATTAGTTCCAAACTGTTTGGGGAACTAATAGAGAGTTAACAGTAAGTTGATGCATGCATGCACTCAACTAGTGCTACTAGGGTTAACTGAAGATGCCCTCATCAGAAATTCATGCATGTCTATTTTGAGAAAGAACTAGTTGAGATTAAAGTCAAGGAAAGTGTACTATTAGCTGCATGTTTTTTGTCAAATTGAAAACTCATGCATGCAGTCAAGGATTTAACCCTTGAGGATTGCACAATTTTGGAAGGAGATCATCCACTCGGTAAGAGGAGAATCATCCACAAGGAACAACGAAAGGAAATAGGAGCTTGGGGGGTAGAGACGAAGGCTAGAGAGAAGCCAACGTTTCCTACGAGCATTTGCGAGGATTGTACTAAGATCTAGCTAGTTTTCAGAGCTAAGGCTTTATATAATTCCTATGTATTTCCACCTGTATGATAATACAATAGTGTGGGGTTTTTAGCTGATGCTTTCCCCAAAATATTTTCATGTGTATTGTTCCATTGATTCTTTTTCTTCTGGTTATATTGTTGAGCTCCATCTTTAAGCTTCCACAAAGTGATAATAGAAGTAGGTTATAGTATTTTGCTTTGATTTATATTGCATTATCAGGTTAACCTACCATTAGATTTTCTACATAGTATCAAAGCTAGATTTATAGAAATTACCTACATGGTATTAGAGCTGGATTTGTAATTTTTTTCTACATGGTATCGGAGCTGTGAACCATATACAGAGAAGAGAATTCGATGTTTGAAGTTCAGGGTCAGAGGTGCAAATCTAATTCATATCATACTTAAAGGTTGGCCAATGGCGTTTTATGGCTTCAGACTCGAGTATGCCTTGGAAGGTAGCTCGAATTACATAGCATGAAAAGATATAATGGAGGTTGCATTAGAAGACAATGTCTTGAAGGAATTCATTGATCAAGAAGTCCCAAAGCCAGGTTCAACTAATGCATAAGAGTTGTCTGAGTGGAAGAAGTGTGTGGAAAAAGCAAGACGGATCATGCTTGAGGGAGTTCGATACCATATTGTCTCGAGTCTCCATGGCAATTATACTCCATTTTCAATGTGGAAAATATTGAAGGACCTCTACCAGAACAATAGCGACCAGAGGAAATTGTCACTCAAGGATAAGCTTCAAAGAATCAAGATAGAGAAGGCCAATATTATTTCCACATATTTGAAAAATCTCACCACTTGCAGAGATGAGCTTGGAAGTGTGGTAATAACTACTGCTAATAATGATACGGTGAGCCTCACTCTCCTTAGCCTTCCAAAGTGTTGGAATAGCTATCAGGACTTTGTGAATGGAAGGGAGAAATTGCCAGATTGGGAACAACTCTGCTCGGATCTTATGTAAGAAGAGATCAGGAAGAGAACACAAGATGGTTCTTCATCGAAAGATGATGATGAAAAAAATCTGGCATTAGCAAGTAAGGAAAGGAAAGGGAAGGGGAAGGCTTCCCATTTCGAATCAAATTCTTCACATGCAGTGAAGAAGGGTGACATGTCTAAGGTCAGATGTTTTATTTGTCATGAGATGGGACATTATGCAACTAATTGCCCATCGAAGAAGTCCAAGAAGGGATCTTTGGAAGGATTGGAAGGTAAGGCATTAGCGTCTCAGTTTGAAATGGACTTCACCCTCATCGCATGGATGGTGTCATGAAAGATGTGTCTGGTATCTTGATAGTGGAGCCTCATTCCACATGACTGGTGATAAAAATTTATTTAGTTCCTTGGAGGAGAAATACCTCAGGATGCACATAGAGATGGGTGATGACAAAAGGTATAGTGCTTCCAAAATGGGCACAGTTTCTTTTCAGAGAGAGCATGGGGCTCCTATCACCTTGATAGATGTGAAGTATGTGCCTGGAATGAAGAATAACTTGGTATCGATCACGATGTTGGAGGACAAAGGAAACGATGTTGTCTTCAGTAAAGGAAAGGCATTCCTAAGACACATAGCCATTGGTTAGACCAAGAGAATAGGGATTCGAGTGAAGAATATCTATAAACTAGAGGTAGATGATTGCTCGGCATTGAGTATGAAAGCATAATTGGTGTAGAGCCAAGAAATTGGCGAGTTGTGGCATAGGCGGTTGGGCCATTTGCATCATGGGGCTTTGAAGATAATGCAATAGATATCTACAGGACTTCCCAAAGGTAAACTTGAGCTAGTTGACAGATGCAAAGTTTATGCCTTGGGAAATTACACCAAGTGTTCCTTTCATGATCGAGATGAGTGTATCTTAGAGCGAGTTCATGTTTATGTGTGTGGACCATTCTTGACGATATCAACAACAAAGCACAGGTATTATGTGATTTTCATCGATGACTATTCTTGTAAATGCTAGATTTCTTTTATAAATAAGGAACAAACTTTCACAAATTTTTGTGAGTTCAAAGTTGTTGTCAAGAAAGATTCAAGGAAGAAGATCAAGGCCTTGAGAAGCAACAATGGTGGAGAATATGTCTCTCAAGAGTTTAAGGAGTTTTGTGCAATGGAAGGAATTAAACGAGAGTTGACAGCACCTCATAACCCACAGCAAAATGGGGTGGCCGAGAGGAAGAAAGGAACTATTGTAGGGGCAACACGAGCAACGCTACATGACCAAGGCCTACCACTTCACTTGTGGGTTGAGGTATGCAACACAATGGTCTATTTGCAGAATAGAATCCCACATCGCATGCTTGGGATGAAGACACCAGAGGAATCTTTCTCTAATAAGAGAACAGATGTGGGTCACTTCAGGATCTTTGACTCATCGGCATATTGCCATGTGACAAACAATGCACGGAAGAAGCTTGAGCTAAAAATAGAGTTGGGGATATTTTTGGGGTATACTGATACACCTCATAACTATCTGGTGTACTTGCCTACCAGTCGGAGGACAGTGGTTCACAAAGATGTCAAGTTTGATGAGTAGAAGGCCATGCAAGTTTCCCTCGATAGGAAGCTCCAACTACAAGTTCTGGAGGTTCCAAAGGAGGATGAGCCTCAAAATGATGCAGAGCAGCTACATGTAGAGGTTCCAAGAGTGGAGACATCCCCCAAGTAGACTCTTCCAAAGATGGACAAAACTGCACAAGAGAAGCTAACAAATTGTTGGAGGATGCGAGAGACAATGTCGGAGCACCATCTTCTCAGAGCCGGCAGAGGAGGTCACCTGAGAGGTACACTAGATACATGGCCCTTGCTAGCGAATGTGTTGAGACCAGGCCATCTTCCTATGAGGAAGCACTGCAACAGTCGATTTGGGTTGATGCCATGGTGGATAAGTATGACTCCATAGTTCGTAATAGTGTATGGGACATGGTTTCAAGACCATAGAACAAGTCAGTTGTGAGTTCTCGTTGGCTTCACAAGGGAAAGCAAGTTGTTGATGCTAGTGTGTAGAGTATCATGTTGTTGCAGTATATTTTGACAGAGGAGCAAGCTACTGCCATTTTGACAAAGGCATTATCAAAGTGTAAATTTAAGTTTCATAGAGATAGGATTGGGTTGGAAGATACTCCCTTTCTTGTTGAGAGGGAGTGTTGAAATACAGCAACAAGAATATTCCAGTTTAATTTGTCCTTGAATTTAATTTTGAATTAAAATTGAATTTAGTCTTAATAGCTAGTTGGAAATAATTAATTAATTTATTCTAAATTAATTAGTTTGAGAAATTCAAGTTAGAATTCTTTCTGAAGTCATGCAAGATTTATCCCTTAAGTAAGGAGATTAGATCGAGTTATATTTGAGTTCTAATTAGTTAACTCAGTTGACTGAGTTAAGTCCAGTTAAGTTAGTTCCGAACTGTTTGGGGAACTAATAGAGAGTTAACAGTCAGTTGATGCATGCATGCACTCAACTAGTGCTACTCTAGTTAACTGAATATTCCCTCATCAAAAACTCATGCATGTCTATTCTGAGAAAGACCTAGTTGAGATTAAAGTTAAGGACAATGTACTATCAGTTGCATGTGTTTTCTCAAAGACAAAACTCATGCATGCTGTCAAGGATTTAATCCTTGAGAATTGTGCAATTTTGGAAGGAAATCATCCACTGGGTAAGAGGAGAACCATCCACAAGGAAAAACACAAGGAAATAGGAGCTTGGAGGGAAGAGACGAAGGCTAGAGAGAAGCCAAGGTTGCCTGTGAGCATCTGTGAGGATTGTAATTCCTATGTATTTCCACCTGTATGATAATACAATAGTGTGGGGTTTTTAGTTGAGGCTTTCCACAAAGTATTTTCATGTGTGTTGTTCCATTGATTCTTCTTCTTCTTCTGGTTATATTATTTAGCTCAATCTTTAAGCTTCCACAAATTGATAGTAGAAGTAGGTTATAGTATTCTACTTCGATTTATATTTCATTATCAAGTTAACCTACCATCATATTTTCTACAGCCTCATGAAAAAATATCATCAGGGTCAAATATGTCTAAAAGTGCAACCATATTGGAAACATCAAGCTTATCTCGCTTTGAGATTTATTTTTGACTCCACATGGTCCTCTAACGAGCTCCAACAACCCCGTTACCATGCAGGCTGGAAACTTCTCCATTTGGCAGCTATTCAACTGTAAAAATTTGTAGATTGTGGCCTCTGTGCCATGCAGGTCTCACTACCCTCGACTCTGATGATGAGAAACAAAACGAACTCTCACAAGCCAGAAAGGCTATCAATATCAAATGCTAATGTATGTAATTAGCAATCTCTAATGACATATATTTCTGAAGATAGATTGAAACCAGCGCAAACTTTCGCATTTTCATTGTGGCATATAATAACCTAGAAGAGAAATTTACCCAATCGATTTTCATACCTCCACAACTTGCAACTTCTTGGTTACTCAAACAATAAAATTTCTAGAGCGATAATTAAAAAATGACACAAGCATCACATAGATTCAGTCTTGTCGTCCATGCCTCAATCACAACACTGAATTGATTTGGGGTTGAATTCCACTCTTAGGCCTCCTATGATCTTGTCCTTCCTCAGGTTATCTGCAACAAGTTTCACGCAGATCTGGCCTCCTTGGTCTCCACAGAATTCACTTAGATCGCACGGGCCGACATCTTGATTTTGCTACACCAATCTCATGCACCCCAATCTCCTCACAACCTCCTCCTCTCAGATTGAAGAGCACCAAAACTAAACACGCAACCTTCACATCAGCAATCACTTTGTGCCCAGCTCATAATATTCCATGCTGGAATGATGAACATTTTTAATGTTTCTGCAGATAAGGTGAGGGCCTCCTGCTGATCTTGTCGCAGCTTGCAAAAAATCAAATGGAGAGATGACCTGCCCCACGACTTCCTAAACAATCCTCAATCAACCATCGGTGATCCAGAGTCCTCAATCACCATCGATGGCACAGTCATCGCCTTTGTTGAACATGTAGCCCACCACAAGAAAAAAAAAACACACGTAGTTTTTTTTTCACTGATCGGTCAGCACGCTTAGTCGATGCGGATTTGCGTCGAGCAACCTATGTACCCTACGTCGGAATGCTGAAGTAAAATGCATGTGAGGTGTCACAATGAATTGGCATGATTTTTCCCCCGAACCACCTGACGATTTCGACTTAGGCGCGCTGACCTCTCTCCTATCTCAGTGTATAGGATCGAGAACCCTGTAGCTCTAATACCATGATAAAATATAAGTATATTGACTATATATTAAATGGATTTCTAAGTGAGATACCTGGAAAGTGTTCAAACACCCACGTAATTCCCTATTACGTTGAGTCAGATGAGCCTGAAATATATAGGCTTTTACGCTAATGGGATGGTTTAAACCACTCTCTAGATATTAGGATCTGAGGTCTAACATTAGAGTCTCAATCCTATCATCATCATAACAATAATCTAAGCTTAGCTTTCTCCATTACTTCCAACAAAA
>APFE030170140.1:99853-119754 GCA_000404065.3 Pinus taeda | reverse complement strand
CTTTTGAGCGTTAGTAACATAATCATAACTTCTGCATAATATATCAAATTCAAAAAGAAACTCATCCGGATCTTCGGAGGATAAACCATGAAAGTTGGGTAAAGCAGACAATGGAATGTTTTTCATTGTTCCTGCAGGGAGATCACTGATAGGAAATCCCAAGGTAGAGAGGGAATTTTCATCCCTTCTTTCCCCTTCAGGATCTACACGTCTTCCACCAAAGAGACCTTCATTGTCTCCTTCCATTGTTGGCTCTCCTACTGCACTTGCTCGATCGTCAGAATCTTCTATTGGCTCTTCAACGTTTTCTACCGGTCGTCCAATGCTTTCTACTATTTCTTCAATGTATTCTGCTGATCTACTAACACTTTCGTCTGACTCTCCAGCACTGACTGCTGGTTCTTCTATATTTTCAGGACCCACGACTTCCTCTGTTTTGTAATCTGACTGGGGTGATTGTTGAAGTCTTGACTTTCAAGAACTTAATCTTTGCGATGATTCAACCTTTGATACAATCTCGTCAATAAAAGTTTTTCGTCCTCCCCAGCCTTTGCCACCTGTGGGGTTAGTTTTCTTCTGGTTTTCGCGTCCTCTCATACAATCTGCACATTTGAAAAGAGAAGATTAATGCTTTTGAAATCTATAATTACTTTCCCCGGCAATGGCGCCAAAATGTTGGTCGCTTTAATTGTTTCCACAATTCAAGCGCCACATAAATTGTCAACCCGAGGAAGTCTTTTTATTTCAAAGGTAGTCTCGCACTGGATATGCTCAATTTCAAAAGCAGAAACAATGTTGTAGTAAAAGAAAGAACACACAGTTATTAATCTCACCAATCTACTGATTCACACTCTATTTAATCAAAGCTGAAGTTAATTAAGTTATAACGGAGATAATCCCTCTATTGCAGTTACAATTCAAATAAAGGAAGATCAATCTGCAAGGAAAGAAATCAATCAACCACAGCAGGAACAGGACCCTATTCCTGAGTGAGGAACTTCAGCACCTGATGCCTGACACTTAATCACACTGTGAACTCAAGAGATCAAGACCCTATTCCTGTGAGCAGGAACCTTCAACACCTGTTCTCTTGTTTTTAATCACACTGCAGACAAAGGAAAGCAATTAATGGGAGCAGAACCCTATTCCTGTATGCAGGAATCTTCAGCACCTATCTCACAACATCATTCATTCATGCAATCAAACAGGAACGGATATCTCAACTTCTAAGGGTGAAAGCATTCAATATATGCAGTGCTAAGGAAACAGAGTATTGCTCAAGCTGTGTAACCAGTGTCTAACAACAAAATTAAAATGAAGTGCAAACATATAAAGAATTAAACAATCTACAAGAACCAATGGGCGAATCTTGTGAGGAAGGCGGGCCCTTTCCCTCTCACAAGATTCCCCGGGGGAAAGAATTAAATTGGAACGATCAAAAGAGAAATTTATTCATCTGTCAAAGTCACTGATACATTACAAATGGAGATTAGCTCCAGTTCTCACACAATATGCTCCTGTAGCTTTTACAATGACCGACCCCTTCTAATGATGATGTCTCCTCTTTTTAAAGAGGAGACATCATTTACAATTTACATGAGAGCGAATCCATATTATCTCAAATCTGTTCTTTTTTTCCAAAACAGGACTATTCGGTTCTTCATAAAAAGATACTGTTACAACAGAGACAACAAGAATGCTATCTTCAGGATAATCCAAGTAATCATGTCTTCGCACTGCTGCTACTATTCTTCAAAAAGCTCTTCCAGAATCGCAAATTACGGCCAACGGAATTTGCGTGCTTGACGACTGTTTCAGCAACTGAGTCAGCTGTTTCAGCAACTGGGTCCGCTGTTTCAGCAACTGAGTCTGCTGTTTCAGCAACGGCCGCATATACTTATCTGCAATCTTTGGACTTGTGTTAGCAACGATACACTTCAATTAATGATAAAATATAAGAGTATTGTGGAATTAAATGTAAAACAGATTAATCATATAATAAAGAAGAGGTTTTTGTATACCTTGGGAAAAAGTGGATGAAAATGATAATGGGATTCATGGTTATAAGGGTAAAGTGGTATCAAAATATATAACAAAAATGATACATAGTGGGGTCCTAACAAGGGTTACCTTAAATAACCATTTAATCATTCATTGTTTCATCCATTTTAGAGTATAATTTAAAAGAATGAATCCAAAAGCCATGTTTCCACATATTTTGTATTGAATTTTTCTCTTTTCCTTATTTTATTGTTTTGTAAGATAAAAAGCCATTGTCCTGGTTTAGAGGTCAGCTGTTAACAATGTCATTCACTGGTTGTAATTTAACTAAACGAGTTGGCTTGTGATGAGACCCTTTGTCTTATAATTATAAGCCATTACCATGTTTTGGTATGAAGTGTTGGAAATGTCAGTTGAGCTAATCCCCTATGATTATGGTAGGCAAGCTCATGATGAGACCTCTTATCTATTATTTTAGAATTACACTCTGAAAAATCATAAAATTTGATGGATGGGGTGAATAAGTTTCTCCCTAAGAGAACATGGACGACAATTTTAAGAGTTGAAGATGCTAAGATTGGATCAGTCTTTGATTTCTATTGATAATGTTTTTTTGGGCTCTTAAAACATAGAAGGATTTACAATATTTTTAGGTTTTGAGAAGACTTTACAAAAATAAAACACGTTCTCAAAGTTTAATTATACCAAATCTCCTAGAACTTTCTTTTTTTCTTTCAAGGCTTCCATCTATCAGAAGTAAATATTAACACCATTTTCTTGTAACCTTTTCAAAATAGTAAAAACCAATAGAGTTCTATATACAAACAAACAAAAGTGAGAAGGTGTTACCTCCTCAAGTGAAGATTTTTTTTCAAAATAAGCCCATTGACAGGAAGAAAATCTCTCTTTCCTGATAGATTTTGCAATATGAATGTTGATGGGCCTATCTTTTCACTGATTTGAAATGGTCCAAGCCACATTTTCTAAAATTTAGTGTGTTTTCCTTTATCCTTGTGGGCTTTGTCCCATTTCAAAACAAGATCACCAACTTGTAAAAGTTTTGGGTCAGTTGGAGTTGTATCAAAAGAAGACTTAATAATTTTTTGATGCTTTGCATGTGTAGTTCAAACTTTCTCTCTTTCTTCTTCTAATTTCAGGACCTGATTATGTCTCAGTTGAATAGAAGATGAGGGATTTTCTTCAATAAACTACACTAAGGCTAGTGATGGAAGTACTAAGTTTGCTGGTATGACAACCTCCTTTCCATACACCAGATTAAATGGAGAAGTGCCTATTGAGGCTTTCTGTGGTATACGATCTTCCCATAATGCAAATATCAAAGACTTATGCCAATTCTTATGATTATGATCAATAGTTCTCTTAATGATTTTGATAATATTTTTATTGGTGGATTTTGCTAAACCATTACCCTGAGGGTAGTAGTTGGCAGAATATTTCAATTTAAATCCTCTTTTGGTAGCAAATTCAAGTATGGAATTACCAGAGAAATAATATGCATTATAAAAAATGAGAGTGTTCGGTACACCAAACCTGGTAATGATGAATTGGTCTATGAATTCAGTTATTATCTCAAATTTTTTTGTCTTAAAAGGAGTTACTTCTACCCACTTAGTAAAATAATCTATGGCTATAAGGATGTATCTGTGTTGTTTGGATGAATGTGGAATAATTTCTCCAATCATATCCAATCCCCATTTTTCAAAGGGTTGCTCAATGTTGACTAGTTGCAAAGGAAAAGCTCGCTTTCTTTGTCTTCCACTGGCAGTTTGACATGCTCTGCATTTCCTTACATACTCATGAGTATCTTTAAATAAGGTGGGCCAATAATACCCACCATGAATAATTTTGTGAGCTGTTGTATCAGCTCCAAAATGTCCTCCTGCTGGACCATCATGTAATTCCTGCAAGACTTTCTGGGTCTCAATTTTTTCTAAGCATCTTAACAAAATTGAATGATAATTCCTTCTAAAAAAAACATCATCAATAATCATGAAGTTTTTTGCTTTCAGTCCTATGCCAAGTTTATTTTTATAGGAAAGATTAGAAGGATCATATCCATTTTCAAATAAAATATCAAATATGCATATTGGGATTCGTGATTGATGGTACTTATCTCATTGATTTCTTCAAGATTGTTGGTACTTTCATGTTCCTGAATATTAGGAGCTCCTTCTAACAACCTCCAAAAACCTTTGCCTTTGACAATCTTTGTTGGTCTAATGTCCAAATCATATTATTGTAATGCTGTAACCTAGTTTGCCCTTTTTTCTCCCAATTCCCTTTGCACTAGTAATTGTTTTACTACTGAAAAAGGGATTATAACTTTTGTGTGAGCCTTTAAAAGGAAAGGCCTAAAGTGTTTAATGGCTTTGAATATAGCAAAGGCTTTCTATTCAACTTCAGAGTAATTAAGCTCGGCACCTTGAAAGTTTGAACTATAAAATGATATTGGTGCTTCCAAGTTTTTATCATTGATTTGTGTCAGTACTGTTGTGTAAGATGAATTAGATGCTAGAGTATATAAAATAAAATGATTTGAAAAATTGGGATTGTTTAATGCGGGAGAATTTATGATAGTTTTATTGATTGAATCAAAAGCCTCCCTTTCTATATGCCCCCATTTAAACACTGAGCTTTTCTTGATCATGAATTGTAATGGTAAAACAATCTATGAAAAATCTAGAACAAATATTTTTACAAAATTTATTTGACCTAAAAATGATTGCATTGATTTTTTATTATCTGGAAATGGAATACCATAAATCTCTTTGATTCTATCTGGATCGATATAAATAACATCTTTTGAAATAATGCACCCCAAGAGTTTACCTTGGTCAAGAGCGAAAAATGACTTCTTAGGATTCAATTAAATCTCATACCTTTTACAGTGTTGAAAGATTAGTTTCAAATCATGTAAATGATTTTCCCTTTTCCTAGAGAAGATAGTAATGTAATCCAAATAGACAACTACTAATTTATTAATCAAACCTTTGAATGCTATATCCATTTCTCTTTGGAAGATACCTCCAACATTAATTAAACCGAAAGACATTTTTTGATAGGCTTAAGTTCCCCAAATAGTTCTGAAAGTAGTCTTGAGTATATAATCGAGGTGAACCAATATTTGGTTATACCCTAAAAAGCCATCTAAGAAAGACATTAATTCAAAACCAGCTACTGAATGCAGATTTTGCTCCATTGTTGGTAGTGGGAAGTTATCTTTTTGACTTGCCTTATTAAGATTTCTGAAATCAATGCAAATTCTAATTTCACCATTATTGTTTCTCACGGGCACTAAGTTGGATACCCAATTTGAATGTCTAACAGAAAAAATTATCTTAGCCTTCAAGAGTTTGTTTAACTTGGATTTTATCTGACTTTAAAGGTTCGAATGAATTTTCCTTAATTTCTACTGTACTGGTTTTTCTTCAGATATCATTGGAATTGTACGTTGTATGATAGAAGAATCATATGCTTTCAAGTCATCATAATTCCAAGAAAAGATATTTTTATATCTATTCAATAATCCGATAAATGCAAATTTTTCTTTTGAAGTAAGTCCTAATCCTAGATTGATATTTTGTGGCTTGTCCTCCGTGCCAAGATTTATTATTTCAAATATTAAAGTAGAACTTTGAAGCTTTGAATTAGTAACCTGTTTAAACCTATCTTTGATGTCATAAAGGTCTTCAAGTTTGACCACTGGTTTAGGTATTGAATCTTCCTCAAGTTTTTCCTTTATTTGAAGATCGTGCTCACTTTCCTCAATAATTTGATCATCATAGGACTTATCAAAAGTTAAGAAATTTAAAACGTCATCATCATGATTGAATACTCGCTAGTTAGTGACATTATCGGGAAATAATGGTCTGAAAATGAACTCTACTAAAAATCTATCGGGACCGTAATCTTCAGATGGAAGGAGCTTAGAAGCAACATTGGCTAGTAAATCCGCTGCTTGATTCTGAGATCTATGAATGGGAGAAGTATTAAATACTAGAAAATGAGATACAAGGTCTTGTACCAAGGATTGATAATGTTTAAGGTGACTAGAAAGGCAATGTATAATATTTCTAACTTGTTTTATAGTAATTTCAGAGTCACCGAATACTTTCAAATATTGTACCTTAAGACCTACTGCTTTGTAAAGTCCTTGAATCAAGGCTTCATATTCAGCAGTATTATTTGTGCACTCAAATTATAATCTACATGATAGCATAGTCTTTTCTCCTTCAAGACTAACTAAATTACATCCTACTCGTGCACCGTCATTAGATTTATACCCATCAAAATATAATGACGAAAATAAAGGTTTATCCACAGTTTTATTTACAATTTCCTCAACAATTTTAATACATCTTGATGTATCTATTTGGGAAAAAATTTTAATTTGAGATGTGAAATTATTAACTGAGAAAGTTGACGATTGAGCACAAAAATTACCAAAGATTGATTGAGATGAGTAGTTACCAAGAATATTGTTGTTGAATGCTATAGGTTGATTTTCTTGTTCAAACTCTGTTACAGTATGAGTCATATGTATCTCCCGATCAATCTTGATTTGATTTGGCTTCCCTTTATAGGAAAGCCACATGTGAGACCAATTGGTAGAAATATAACCATGAAGTTTCTCAGACGAGTCTCTACTTAAAATCAAACCATAAAACTCAGGAATATCATAAAATAATATATCAATTCTCTAAACCACTCTTAGATCAGCTGATAACCTATTGGTAACTAAGTTGATTTCTCCCAATACTTGGACCTTAGTTCTATCCAACTAGAAAATAAGCACTACAGACTTTTGGGGTTCAATATTTAGTTTAGAACAAACTGAAGCTAGCATAATATTTGATGAAGCCCCTAAGTCTATCAACAGTTGTGCAGATTTCTATTATAAATCTCGTAGGTTAAGAGAAAAGGAGGAGTATGGGAATTTGATCTATCTCCAATTACAACAGCGTCAATAGCTTCTACTCTACCAGCTGGTGGCTTACCTATCTCATTAGTAGCTTTGGACAATAGAGCATTCGAAAGAGGACAAGAAGGTATTGGATTTAATTCATTGAGCAACAATTTTTGTTGATGTTTAAGCTTACTAAGCTCAAACATAGTGATACTTGCTTTCATTTTCTTCATGTCTTCAATGATGTTGTAATCCATAGAGTCTGCAACTACTAATGTTTTAGATGTTGAAGGTGGGTTGGAAGCTGATGGCTGATTTTGAGTAGGCATCGTTGTAAAGTTCTTTGTGGGAGCCCTTTATTTAGTAGTAGTACCCATGTTATTTTTCTTTTGAGTTGCTTGAATAGGTTCAGGAGTTCCTTTACTCCTGGTACTTACTGGAAAAGCTTCCTGTTCATTTTTAGCATCAGAATTGGGTAAAATGAAGTCCCACATCCCATGACATTCTATAACTTCCTCTTCTTCAGTTTATTCAGATGATAAGACTATATCTTCTTCTTCATCGTTGTCAGGGTCTGACTTTGCATTGGATATAGCATTAGGGGTTTCGATTCTAGTTTCTTAAAGTTTCTAAATGGCTTCTTAGCTGAGGCCTCAGCTACTTGTTTCCTAAATTTCTATCATTTCATTTGACATAGTTTTTAGAACTTTTTGGAGACCTTCCATATCATATCGATCTTTAGCCATTTTTTTACTTGAATCATCCTTGAAGGTAAATTTTTTATATTTTCTATCTTCAAGAGCAGCTTTCTTTTCTAAGGCGATGAAGAATTTTTCCATAGTAGTTATCCCTTTCATATTCTCTGCTAAGGTAAGCTTTGTAGCTCTATCCACAAAGATAGCAATGTTTGACGGTAAGGCTGATATGTACCATTCACTTCTAACATATTCACTAGGTTTTGAGGCTGTAGGAATTTTATTTAAGAGCTTATTAGATCATGAATTGAAATATTTTATAGGCTCTCCAAATTCCATTTAAGATTTGAGAGATCATTGATTAGCGTTGCTACGAATCTATCATCATCATATTTAGTTAAGAACTGCTCTTGGAAAATATTCCAACTAGTGATGGATCCTGATGGTAATGAAAAGTACCAAGATCCGGCACATCCTTGTAGGGTATATGAGAAAAGCCTGACAACCACGTCTTCTTTAGTAACTCCTTTTAAATTGACTGACAACATAAAGTTGTTTATGTGTTCATCTGTGTGAATGCCTGCATTTGGATTGAATTTTGGCAACCATTTCTTGTGATGAGTTGTCAGTGGGTTCAAAGGTGCAAGCATTGTGGCTACACTAGGATTATTCCATGGGTTCTGTGCCATTGTTGAGGTACTAACAGATGATAGCATGGATGAAATTCCAAGGGGTTGAGAAGTAGAAGATATTGAAGTTCCAGATGGTTGAGAAGCAGATTTTGAAGTCCCAGTACCCTGTTGAGTGATAATCTAGAGTGGGGGAGTGGATGGTTGACTTTGCAATGGAGAAGATGAAATGGATGATGATGATGAGAAAGTTTCACTATCAAGCCCTTCAGTTATCTTCCTTCCTCTTTTTCTTTTAGGAAAAGGTAATTCAGTAGGTTCAATACCAAGCTTTTCACTTTGAACTCTGGTAAGGGGATGAGAAGGAATGAATTGTGAAGTCACACTGCATTGAGATAACTAAGATTTCTGTGGTGATATTGAGAATCCTTGAAGTTTATGAATTAGAGACTATATTTCAGGAGATTCTAAAGTTGATTTATCTAAGATGTTTTGGTTTTGAGCAGTGGTTATTATTTTCTTGACTTCTCACATAGAAACTGGATATTTAGCATGCGAGGGAGAAGTCGAAGGTGAGGCGGAGGGAGATTCAGAATGGATAATAGATTTGGATATGCTCACCATTCACAACTCAAGCCCTCCTTCTAGCACCAAAAATTTTGATTTGTTGAAAATCACTACATCAACATTGGAGAAAACCACCCAGTCTAGACCTTAAGACAACTCCTTTTCCGTTTGGTGTGGTGGCTTCGACTGGATATAATGGGACCGGTTTCCCAATGATATATAAGTGGTATGGATAAGTGATTGATTTGTAGTATCTAATGTAAATGATGAATGATCTATTCTAAAATGCAATAATGTAAAAGTAACTAATCTATCTCGGGAAGTCTTTCTTCTAGTACAATTTTTGATGGTTCTTATTAACAAGTAGGCATATAGATGACTCTACTCAAGTAGTTTAACAAAGTAATAATTAAAACATTATCACACTAATATTTATATATTATTGACACACATATATATGAAAGATAACAACTCTTAAATATTCAATAGTGATAAGTCAAAGAATTATTGTAAGAGCATATAAATATATCAATAATAGCAAAATAAATAAATGTTGATTCACATAAAAGCATGAAGCAAAAACATAGTTAGTAGTATCGTATGCATTTGAGTCTCCTTCAATATGAATTGCATTCAGATCCTACCTTTTAACTTGGGGATACTTTCATAAGAAGCAATAGTGCATATCACATAAAAGCATTCTTCATCAAAACTCAGAATTCAGGTCCAGTTTTTGTAAAAATAAATATATCGGAAGCACAGTAGTGCAACTTCTGATCCAAGTATTAATACAAAACTTTGAGGATCCTTTCTAAAAACATGAAAGGGTCCATAAATACTATTCAAACTAACAAACTATGAAATAAATATGCCATGCACTAGTATAACCAAATGACAAAAATGTGAAAATCTTCTTGAAATAGGTATGCTGCATTTGATAAAAAATGGTTCACTATATTGGTTGATCATCTTGTGATTGGAGCTGACAAATGGCAAGGATCGGTTGAAGTTCTAGTGGATGACTCATGCGTGAGTGTAACTGAGCAATGTATGTGGCATCATTAAGTTTGGAAATCATATGGCCAATTGCATCGGTGAGGCATTTCATTTTTGTCCGCTGACTATATGGTTTGACGAGGAAAAACCAAAAGTTTTCCCATGTTAAAATTTGAATACCTACGATCAATATTTCCTTGTGCCCCAACTCTTGTTTCCATTTCTATTCTAATGCTTTTATTGGTGGAAGTTTCCCTCGAGAATACTTTGTTGTTAAATTTCATAAATAAAGACTATTGTTGATTAACTCAACCACGTTGTTTGTTGCCGATCTGCATCTTGATGTTTCTCTTTTAGCCTTCATTGGCCGAGATTGCCATTCAGTGAATATAATTTCTTTATGCGATTCCTAGATTGGTGGTAGATTAGCAGATTTTCCCTCTTTACTTTCTTGCCAATAGAGAAAATTTGTTAATCTTTCATCTGTTTTTTCCAAGTCTACTCTTGCATCTACTAATTTTTCAACCATGGATGATGAAATTTCACATAGAGGGAGAACCAGTGAGATATTATGACATAATAGGCTCAACTCACTAGACAAGGCCCTGGTAATTTGTAGAGCCTCCGATCTGAATTCTCCTACTTAGGGATATTACTTGAATATTTCTATCTAAACTGTTAGTTGAGCGATTTTTTCTTCCTTTGAATTACTCAGTTGTTCATTTAATGATTGCAACTTACTCAATTCTTGGGATAATTCCTATTGCTTATGAATTGCTTTCTCATCAATCCTTTGCTTTTCTTTCAGCAATTTCTCATTCAATTGGTCATTTAACTGCTTCTGGACTACTAATTGTTGTTCCAACTATTCTATCTTCTGTTGTTTCTCTAGTGCCTGTGCTTCTAGCAAATTTATTGCTTTGTCTTTTTCTTTTAGCAAATTACTGACCTTCGATGCTTTATCCATTGTGGCCGCTGTGTATGCTCTAGCATACTGAGAAAGTTTTTTGAGATCATCAGAAGGATTAACTTCCTCTCTCCATACCACATTCATCATCTCTGTTTGTGAAGTCAAAAGAGGAGAGCGATCAATTTTCCTCTTTTTCCTTTGTCTTTTGATTACAACCCTATGCTTAGGGCTATAGAAGACATCTAATGGTGGTATCCCTTCTATGTGTAAAACAATTTCATTGGAGGGATTTTAGGGATTATTTCTACATCTTTATGAATCATGGGTGGGCCGCTTGTTCCTTCAGTTCGAACTGTGTTGATTATTTACTTTTGATTAGTGGTCACCTCAGGTGTGTTGAATCCTTGAATGCTCTCTGTATTACTAATGATGGAATCAAATTGTTGCTATTCCTTGATTAGTTTAGGATCAACATACATGCCTGAATCAAGGGTTTCGCTACTTGTCTCTTGTCTTTACTCCTGCTCTTGAAAATTTTCCTATTTGGGAACCTTCTACACTATAGGAGTATTATCGACAGCTTGCTGTTTACTTTGACTCTATGGCTGAACTGTTGGTGTTGTAGCTAATAGATCCAAAGGTAGAGTTTTCAACCTCTGGGCTCTGAGGCTATTGAATGTTTCTAGTCTCTCTTCTCCATATTTGATCCTAGCCTTTAACCTAAAAAATTATTTCCGCTGAAGCAAACAAATCATCAAAGTCATCTACTTCATGACCAAATCTGGTAAGTTTAGCTTGAGAAGTAACGTTATAGGCAACCTTCCTTGGGTCATATTTCCTATTAGGAATGGTGGCGAGATTTAGCATCTGAGTCTTATCTACCTCTTTCTCTGCGTGTTTATAATCATGTAAGGTAAAAATGCCACACCGTAGGGGGAATGCAGGCCACATATGTTTCTTGGAATCCCTCATGGTTTTTGACGTTCCTTCAACTGTTATCTGATATGCTAACTCTCGTGCTAACAATTTATTGGGAACATATAGAGGAAGAACATGGGGTTTGGTAAGACTACCAAAAAGCCTTACATAAGTGAATTTCTCCTCTTCGAACCATCTACCCACTGTTGTTAGGTCAATTGCTGCTTCCTGATATATCCTAGGGGTAGGCTTATTGAAGATAGAATAATATATAGGTAGGACAAAACAATTGCAAATTCTGTACAAGTAATTCTCATAGTGGGTCTTCCACAACTATTTGTGATATATATGAATAGGATTAGGATCTTGGGAGGCAACTTCCATCCAAGTACAGGGTATTTAGAATTAAAACAAATGATATCAAGAATATATGCACTGTAGTAAAAAGGAGAAATTATCTGGGAAGTTGTATATGTTTTCATTCTGTATTCTAGTATTTAAGTGGCTATTCTATCAGATAGAATATTTTCCCACTCCATAAAATAACCATGAATCATAGCTTCCATTAATGGGACCATATCTATAGTAAATCTTGCAGAATCATGCTGTCCCCATAGTCTACACATCATAGTGCCAGCATAGCAATAAGGAGAAGCTAATGAGTCAACATAATACTTACCCAATGACTCGTGCTTATGTTTCTCTGGGAAATGCCTCCAACCTCTGATCGGGTCTGATTCCAAGCCATTTTCTTTTGCAAATGCTTCCAAGAATGCCTTGTTATAGCACTTCTTGGGCAGAGGTACATGGTACATTTGCCTAAGATCTTCAAGTTTAAATGGCCTGAATATTCTTCCATTAGTTGTGGAAAATGTTCTGTTTGAAGTTGGGATTTTCTCAACGACCCATCTAACCACTTCAGTGTATGGAAAAATTTTGGCCCACGCTACTATCCTGTGAAGGTATGAACAAGCTAGTTCTTTAAAAGTTCCTTCTGACTTGCTGGTGGAATCGGCTGTTGCTTCCTCTACCAATTCTTCGAGCTCCTCTACTTCTATCAAATTGTATATGCTTTCCCAGCTTGCATTTCCAAGACCGAGACATGTTGTATCTGATATTAGTCCCTTCTTGCTCGGTTTTGGTTCTTTAGCTATAGGAGTTTCCTTGGCCTTCTTAGATTTCTTCCCCAGCTTCTCTGGATTCATGAGTTCAAGGAAACTCTACATAAACAATTACAAAATGTAACATAGGGATATTGCCACTAAAAGCCAATATGAAAAAGAACATAATTAAGGCAGTTGACATATGATAAGTTGGACGTAGTTAATAACCACCACGAGTGAAATCTTTGAAGTATTTACTCTTAACTGTGAAATTAATAGTTGTTTGAGCTGCCAATTGTGATGAATAAATATCATAAATAGCCATCTCATCGATCATATATTGAACGATTAACTCAAGCATGTGTTTGGATTTTACCAATGTGCGATCAATGATAAATCACAAATTTCAATCGAGAGTTTCAAAATGGGGAGGCTTCATCACCTAAGATGAATATCTCTGATTGCGATAAGGTAATATTATAATAAGGTAGAGTATGCTTTTATTGAATTGGTTTGATTTATTAATTGTTAAAAGACTTATGCATGCAAACCATTTCACGAATGTTTTCTTCTTGAGATGCATGCCTTATTTATTGATCACAGTCAGGGGTTTGGCTTGTGTTTTAACTCTTTGTCATATGATACCTCTAGTTTCTGATTGCGATTACCTTTATCGGATCAGAGGATTTGATGAGGCTCTCTTTATGTGTGTCCCTTTGTCATTGCGATATGCGATCTCAGATCGCTTTATCGCAATGTAAAATTATTTATAATGTTTTTTAAAGGAACATTTTGTACTTTTCAAAAGGCTTTACAAAATGAATTACTTAAATTTGTCCTTTTGATAAAGTTTTTTCTTATAATGGGGTCAATACCAGTTTTATTTATCAAATCACAAATCTTACTAAGTTTATTTAAAAAAGAACCCATTTTTTATAAAAAAATTGTGTAAAAGTTTTTAGAAATGGGGGGTTGTTGTACAGCACAACATGAGGGAAACGTTCAGGGCCTAAAGGCATAACATAAGGTTTGAGGTCAAAAAATCCACTCAAGAGACCCCCATTGGGAAAGTGAAGCTAGGAAAAGAGGAGTTTCTTCACATGCACACATGATTGGTTAAAGGTTGAGTGTTTTTAGGGCAGACCATCATTCATCTACTCTCGACCACCCCCGTAAGTAGTTTGCGGCCGAGGGGGGTGGGGGGGGGGGTAACCTACACAGACAATAAGAAAGCACCCCCCTCGAAATTGAATATTCAAACTAGAGAGCTTGTCGATCTACTGACCTACATTTGTTATGGGGGCTAAGTGATGGATTCAACCTCCTGTTATCTTATCCACCAGAGGATGGTGGAGACCATGTGCCATGTGGGCCAACCCACTAGTGCTAATTCAAATGAGCATGAGGTTTAAAATGGTAAATGATGACATGACTTCCCCTTGCTTTTGTCAACATGTCCCCCATCATCACCCATCTCACCTAGGCATATGTCCCTCCTATGATGCCATTCCATGTCATCTCACTGTTTCCCCCTCTCTACTTATAAAAATCCTTCCCACCTCAAATTTTCAAACATTCATAACAACCCGAGTGCAAGCTTTCCCACCTTTGTCTATATAGAATGTCATTCGAGCTCTCAGCTAGTCAAGAACCTCCTCATATTGTTGTATTCAATCAACTCCATGACAGCCAGGTGACCAGTCAGTCCCCTCCACTCGTAAATCATTCAAATATTCATAGAATATGAAGAAAGGGGTTCCCGATACCCCTTAGGACCGTGAGGTGAAACTCTGCTCTAGTGTCAACCCTCTCATGGACATGAAGACACAAATTTCAAACTGCTTCTATTCCTACCACCTTTTCGACCTCTGTTTCAACTTGTATAGTAGCCATGTAATGGGATAAGACCCATTCTGGGTGGTCAACTCGGGTTTATACTACCAAATTTCACCCTTTGTGCACCACTTCCCTGAGTTTATCGCTTTGTTGACTGAAGTTGAAATAGAAGAGAATAATTGCTTTTTCTCTTCTACTAGGGCCAAAATCCTTGAAGTAACTCCAAAGTTGATTTAAAAGGCCCTACTTTACCCTATCTCTCCTGAATCGTAACGTTTCATAGAACCACACTGGTTTATCGCTACTCCACCCTTACAGATGATGAGAATCAATCCTTCATGCACAGAGTCCTAGGCCCTAAGCTGTAGCCTTTTCCTATGAATGGTGTTGAGAGCCATTAACATTCTACATGGATTTTCCCCTCAGAATTGTTGGGAAGTTACAACATTGCATTCATTGTGCCATGAGTTGTGGGTAAAAACTGATATTGAATATGATAGATTTTGGGCCATTCTTAACCATAGTGATTATGAAAACTAAATTTATTGAGCCATGTTGAGAGTTGATGTACATTTAGGGAAAAATTGGAAAGTCCATAATGCGTTGTTAATTTTTGAAGACTCATGACTTTGTTTGGTTTTCAGATGTGACTGCAACTAAATATTTGAACAAGAAGTTGAATGCATTATAAGTTCTCTTTGAAGGCCATATTGACTATACAAGTATTTGCAGGCATTACCTGGCTCCTTGGATCAAACACAATATATTTGGATCTATGACAATGCAATTCATGCAAACAAGGAGCCACCTTGGTCATTACTGAATATTTTGACAAGGGCATACAAGGGCTCCACAAAACATTGTGGATTAGTTCTAATATTTCTACATTCATTAACCATACTTATCTTGTTCAGTCTTTTATGGAGAAGACTCCTCACATTTTTTTGGCCTTCAATGGAGCAACAAAAATTGCAAGAGAGCAATGTAAAGTAGTTGGCTTCCTATCAATGAATATGATTACTTGTTCAATAGTGTAGTAAGTTACAAATTAATATTTTGTTGAATAAAAACAATCTCTTGGGGATTTCTTGTATCGACTATGTGATCTGGCTACTCGAGCGATGATAATAGAGGACTACATTTCTCTTGGAAGTTGATGTGTTCAAGGGAGCTACTATGAGACTGCTCACTGATGCTCATATATTGGTGAGTGTGTTTGTCAAAACCTCTTTGACCTTTGCTCTAGACCTTGGGCCCTCATCTTTATCAGAATAATAGTACTCCATGTCTCTTAAAATTTCATACTCGAAAAGTGGTGGTTTTACATAGATGGAGAGCCATTGAGTGGCATTCTTAAGTGATTCTCATGAAGGTATCTATAATGTCAGGAAAGAAGAGTCCACATAGTCAAAAGTGAGTCCAAGTGAGACAATAGGTGTGTGGGACTTAAATTCAAAGCACATTCTTCTTGGCCATGGAGTTCCCTTTCTAGTCAAGATGAAAAATATTTTTCTCTTTTTCCTCGTGAGGATACAAATATGTTTCCTCCCAAGGTCATTATTTCCATTATATGAAGCAATAATCAAAAGGAATGCATTGTGATATAGTTATAGTAAGGGACCAAGAAGTTGATTTAGATCAACTTGCAACAATACTAATGTTATCAAGAGTCAACATGGGAAGAGGTTCTTTTTGTTTATTACTTATACAATGAAGCTTTAGACTTTTGATTGAGCAAGGAGGATCATTTATATTCTAGTCAACATCATAGCTATGAAAAGCACATCACATGGTTGGTATAATGAATGTTGTGATTACTTTTTGCGACATTGTTATTTCCAACAACAGATGTAGACTAATTTTAGTATAATCGGTCAATTTCATGCTAAATTTTTCCAACAAGGACAAAATTGCAAGTTATAATTCGAGCAACATGAAAGGAGAAATAGAAAATCTTCATAAAACCAATACCTTGATATTAGAATCAACTTGAACTTCTTGAGATTTTGGTGGACCAAAATCCTTCCTCTGTGGGGAGGTATGATCCAAGAGGACCTTGACACATTTTCCAAGGAGCACCATGCGAAGACAAGCTCAATGAAGCCTAGGTTATGGGCATTTCAAACTTGAAAGTACATGTGATCATATTTTTTTGTTGTTGTAAAATTAGAAATTTGATTTATGAGATTATTTCCTCAAAATCAATTTCTAAATTCATGATTAAGTTGATATTTTTAAGGGATTTTCTCTCATCCCTTGAGTTTTGGTTAAGATAGTTGATAGATGGATCTGAAAGATTTATTCCTCGAGAATGTCATGAATCATCTTTAGAGAGTTATTTTCTTTTTGGGATGTCAATCTAAGGAGATATTATCTCCTTTGTTTTGGGATCTTGAAAGCTATATAAAATGCTCCTATCTACTTTGTGTGAAGGGAGAGTTTTGGAGAAGAGAGCTTGAGAGAGTTTTTGAGAATATTTTGAGAGCTTTGTTTTGAGGAAGATTTCGAGATCTTGGAGAGCTCAAGAGGTCTTTCAAAGGAATTTTTTGTTATGTACAGGTATTGAACTCATTTGTGTGGAAGACGACTCTAGGTTTGCCCGCCCTTTTATATAGAGCATTGTACACATTCCTCATTACAGAAGGACAATAAAAGCGATTCAACTTGTGGAGGAAAATCTAGAGATGTAGCCCAATGAAGGTGGTGAACTTCATTATCAACTTTGATTCTTCATGATTTTTTTATTAATGGTTTTATCAAGTTCTTTTAAATGCATTTTAAGTTACAATTTTATGATGACATGAACATGTTTATGGATAAATTGTAACTTAATATTACAAGCCCATATCATAAATTAAAAAGTATTTGTTATAATTTTTTATGTTATCTCAAATTTTAAGGTCACCAAGAGTAAAGAAACCTCAACCTCATGAAGAATTGATTCCTTTACAGTGCTTCTAATGACCATTACTAGTTTGTTCAATGAATTTAGAAAAGAACACAAGAGGGTCATACAATGATGCTCCTCATGTATCTACTCCAATTGAGATCAAGAAGGTCACAATAGTATTAAATTCATTTAGGTGTTCAATTATAGATTAACTATCACCCATTCTCAAGGAAAACAACTTTTTTCAGCAAAATTTTTCGTTAAATTGGGATTTAGCTTGGTAAAAGTTCCCCAACTTCCTCTAAAACATTGTGGTGGTTTTTTTCTCAAAAAAATGTTCAATAGTATTGAATCAGACAAGTAGATCTTAATAAGTCTTTTAACCTTTCTCCTTGATGACCTCTAATATTTATGAAATCCTTAATCTACAAGATTGTAGTGGGTCTATTCCTTTTCAAACTGCTAAAATTTTATTCTACTTACTCTCCTTGTGAGGAATTTGAAGATATGAAGTTTGGTTCTCATCAAACGAGAGCATGCAATTATGTGATTCTTTTTCTCTTGTTATAAATAAGAGGAGTCCTCTTGCTCCATGGTGGGTAGGCTGCATGACCTCCAAGCCTTTAGTCTTCTGTTTTACTAGATTTTGAGCACAAGAATTATGTAAGTGTCCTATTTGATGGCAGAGGCGACAACGAAAAGTTGTGTTCTCATAGTCCAGGAGCTAGATCCAATGGAAATCACTTACTTTCAGTTTGATTTTGTTAGGAAAACATTTATTGATGTTGATTTCTACACAGAACCTACCATAAGTATAAACTCCACTTTGGCCTCACATAGTATCTGTGGCTACGAAGCAACCCATGGTGTTTCTGATGCTCATAAACATGAACTGATGCCATAGATGAGTCAAAACGTTTGAAAGTTGGACCCAAATGGGGATCATTGTGATTAAGACCATAAAGGGGTCAAATTATGGGAACCAAAGTGTCATGAACAACCACATTTTTCCCTAGAACCATGGTCCCTTCGATAGAGCATTGAGATAATCTTCCTTGTAGTGAAACAAAACTATAAAGAATCCCTTAGAACATAAGAGAACCTTGCAGGATATGGTCCAATTAGAGTGGATCCATTGATAAATATTTGTTGTATGAGGCCACAACCCATTGAAGAAAAAAATTATGTTATTCTTTGCAATTATCTTGTGAAGATCTTCGAAATTTGGATGGGAAGTGTCATTAGAGGGAATATCCTTATATTTTTCCACTATAAATGGACTAGGAACAACTTGCGAAGGGGCCGCTTTTCCTTAAGAATGAGGGTGAGTCAAAGGAGGAAAAACACATTAGGGGAGCCTGAGTATGAACTTCGTCTTTATATGATAAAGCCCAGGAGGAGGATGGTTTCCCCAAGGCACCCCCTTGCGGGACAAGAGTTAAGAACACCTTGGAATCCTTGCAAATATTATAATTAGAAATGGGAAGAGGATCCTAAAATTGTTTACCTTAAAAAAAGATGCATTGAACCCCTTGGGGAAACCATGATTTGAGCTCCAACGAGAGTCTGAGGTCCCTTATTAGATCCGTAGATCTCACCTAGAAAAGTAGAGAGTGTCTAGATAATATTTTGACTAAGATCTAGAAGGGTTTAAGGTCTATAGGTTGTTTCCCTCTAACAAAATCCTTCGGATCTCTTTGATTATTCTATGTTACAGAAATACCATGGGCTTCCCCTCAGAGCCCCTTGAACTGCTAAGAGTTATCATCTCTAGTCCAAAATGACATAGAAAATGGCATGTAAGGAAGAAAGGTAGAAGGAGAACCACCACACATATGAGGAGAACCGCCTTTGGGGTGACACATCTTTGAGAAGAGGTTTGCCATCTCTGCTAGGGAAGGAAGCTTAGAAACAAAGGTTGCAAAGGTTTCAGGCCTGAAGGTATTCACTATCGATATCATTTATAATAAAAAGTTATTATAATGCCTATATTGGTTATATTGAACCCTCGTTTATAAATAATTATGACTCTTCCTTTCTTGATTGCTAATTGATGCAATTTTTTGCATCACTTAGTTGATAATCACCACAATCAGGACCTTTAGTTAACTTACTTCATAGAAGTGGATAACACACATTGCAATGATGAATGTCAATCATTCTAGGCTTGAGGTAGGTGTCCAAGTGTTTGTAATGTAAAGTGTTGTAGTCAATTTTTTGATTTGCATGGAGATTGTGGATGGTATTTGGCTTGACTTCTTTCCGTAGATGTTTCCTTAGTGGATAGTATGGTTAGAAATTGGTGTGAATTTTTGGATATTATATAAATTATATAGTTATATTTAAGGGTTATTGCATTTTTTATTTTTGAGAAAATTGAATTTATTTAATTTATGTAGTTGTTGAATTGGGCATATGAGATATTATAT
>APFE030170140.1:35349-91968 GCA_000404065.3 Pinus taeda | reverse complement strand
TACTCTCTTGAATCATGATCAATGGTGGTTTAATTTTGGAGAAAAATGACAATACAAAAGTTAGGAAAAATAAAATAAAAAATCTCTTACTTTCAACTTTCTCTCGATTGTAACCTAGATAAGACATAATAAAACCATACAGAATTTAAGATTTTCTATTTTTAGGTATATGAGACTACTAATAAGTTATTTTCTACCATTGTTAATTGTTGAAATGTTCCTTGCACAATTGCTGAAATACTCCTTGCACGACTTCTAAAATATTCTCTATATAACATTAGTGAGATATTCCTTGCACATAACATTATTGAGATATTCCTTTCACATAATTTGCTGAAATATTTCTTAACAATTGTTGAAATAAATATTCCCTATAACATTACCAAAATATTCCCTACACAATTGCTAAAAATATTCCCTACACAATTGCTGAAATATTCCCTATAACACTGCTAAAACATTTTTTTCACAATTGCTAAAATATTCTGTACAACATTGTTGAAATATTCTCTTCAACTCTACTGCAAAATTCTCTAAAATAATGCTGCAATATTATTTACATAACACTACAAATTTTCTCAACAATTTCTCTATAACACTACATAATTTATGTGTATCATTAGAAAAATTCTCTATAGCAATGCAAGATTCTTAGCATTGTTGTAGAAATTCTCTACAACAAAGCAAGGGGCAATGTGTAAGACACCTACTCATCAACGCAATTGAAAAGTGTTGTGTTTGCAATGAATTCCCTCCATGCAATTGAAAAGTGTTGTGCTTGTAATGACTTCTTTTATTTTCAATTGTTGTGTTGTGACTTCTCTTAATGCAATTGAGAAGTGTTGTGGCTGTAATGACCAAAGTGACTGATGTATGAGGCTATATTTTTTTGAGAGTTTTTGTAATTCAAATTGGATACTTTTATAGTTATTGATTGTTTGATTCACAATGTAATTACTTGAAAATTATGGCTATATTAAAATTTATTAAAATTTGGTTTGAAAAATTTCAAATTTTGAAATTATGAATGAGCAAAAATTTAATTAAATTTAAGAATAGTTTTTATAATTATCTAATAATATTCAATTATAATACACAAAGGCTACAACTATTTTTAAATTTCTTAATAGGTTTCTAATTTTGATTTATTTAAAAATATGTCATAAAATATGGTTGGCATTATTTTGCCACCCGTTAAAGAGATAGGAGGCAAAATTAAAAGACAGCATAAAAAAACCCTAATCTTGCTCAGGAAAAATTTGAAAGACATCATAAAAAACTCTAACGTCAATTCAATTTGCGGTTATCCATTGAAGAAATTCGTGGTTGCCCATATGAATTCAAGCAACTCACGATTGTCCACCTGACCATTTCGATTTAACTAATTCATTTGTTTCAATAATCCCCATGGGCTCATCGATATGATCACCAGTCGAATTAATAACCATTTCAAACTTTTGGAAACTTTCTTAGCAAAAGTGAACCATATTAATTTTTGTGGTCACAGGTTTTACTTTTATACATTTTTCAGCCAAGTACATGTGGATATGGGATTTGTCCAGGGAGGGATATGGCGTCAACAAGACAATGCTCAGCACCGTTATGGAGGTCATGCATGTGGAGCTTGTATATCTAGAAGATATACAAGCGTCATTAAGAAACGCTAATCTTAGTCAGGAAAAATTTGAAAGACATCATATAAAAACTCTACTGTCAATTCAATTTGTGGTTGTCCATTGAAGAAATTCGTGGCTGCCCATATGAAGATTAACTAGAAGAGATATGGTCGCATTGTCGAGGCTTTCAATTCAATGTATTTCAAGTTGTTTACATGCCAAAAATAATCATCTAGGGTTTGGATCCAAGCTTGAAAAGCGCCCGAGGTTCTTAGGAATCCGAGGTTCACCATTTGCATTAAAATTCCGTTAAACTATTCGTTTGTTTAAGGGTGTAGGTTATTTCAAATTGCTACATGGTTTTTTTTAATTGCTACTTAAATATGTAGTCTGGATGGCTTGTTATTTCACACATGACTTGAGTTTTTATTTGAATAGTTTTTATTAAAGTTGGTTTCGAGAGTTTATATCAAATGATAGTATGCTGTGCTTTCAGAGCAGGTCATATTTAAATACATATTGTATTTTCACATTAATAAGTGATCCTATCAACAATTAAATACTGACATACCATTGGCACAACGGTTCATATGAGTGAACGTATTCCTAAGTTTAATTTTAATATTAATAAATAATATTAAATTATGCTTTTTTTTTTAAGTTAATTGTATATAAGCTGATGATTAAGAATGTATTAATCATATTTAGTAATGTGGTTATGTTGGTGGATATAATTTTTTACAAGGATGTACCAACAATTCATATGAGCGAAGTCAGGCTAGTGATATTACATTTTAAATTCTTGTTGTACTTGTAAATTAAGTATTAATAATGAAATGATACTTATATTATAGTTTTGAATGGGAATAGAAGCTTAGTTGTGAACATAAACTTATGTAACTACTATACTTGCTAATAAAATTCGCTGATCTTTTGTATCATAAATTTGCACTCCAAATACTTGTTTTTTAATATCAATTAAAATGTGAACAGAGTTGGGTGCAAAGACTTTGAATTTAGTCATGTGTAAAATTAGAGGAAATTATTATTATGTTTATGTTATAACTCTAAATGTGTCTACTTAAATTTTTTTATTGTGAAACATATTTTAAACAAAACAATGTACTGACAAGGATTAGCATAATCATTTAAGAAGAAATTGGTTTTTTTATAATTACCATTACTCTTATTTTTAGTTATTATTTTTTATCTTATATAAACTATTAATTAACAATATTTTTTTTTATATTATTATCTTACACTACAATATATCATAATAATTATAATTTTATTTTTATTTTTATTTTATTTATTATTTTTATTAATTTACTTTTATTTATTTATTTTAATTATTTTTTATTATTTATTTTTATAATTTTTATTTTATTTATTTTAATTTATTTTATTTTTTATTTTATTTTTTATTTTTATTTTTTTTTCCTTCCGTGGTTCCTAATTCTAATTATGAAAACCATGTTATTTTATCATGTAAATTTCCATCACTCAACATTCACACTAAACTCACACCCTATATTCTTGGCCATTTTTAATCTCTTTCTTTCTCTAAGCTTAAGCCCATGCTTCACCATTAAAATAGTACATGACACTCTTAATTATGTCAAAGTCAAAATTTTATTGATTTTGTTTTGAGGTTTATTATAAAGTTATTGGATAAAAAACACACACATACACACAAAACTATTCCAATAAACTAAGGAAGCTTTATAAACAAGTAATCTAATAATGTCGCAATTTAATGGAAATTTCGATAAAATTTTGATTAAAATTTAATCAAAATTTTAAAAAATTTGAATTACAAATATCAAGCTTCAGAATTTTAAGTGAAATATTTTTTTTAAACAAAATTATAGCTTATTGGTAAATCCATGTTACAAGTTTGGCAATTAAGCTTTCGACTGCCATGGGGAAGTCTCGATAAGAATTAAGAATCCCTTCGCAATTTGGAAGTCTCGATAAGAATTAAGAAAACCTTCGCAATGCTTTTCCCATTTGTTTATTTGGATGGGTATTGGATGAGAATGATAGGGATAGTAATACTATCCCCATCATTAACTTATTATAAATGCTTATTGTTTTCTTCGTCCTACATTATAAGGTGGTATTGTGTCAATGGTAATTAGGAATAAAATGAGATGGATAGAAGTGGTAGGAAACAATAAAGCCATTATTAATTTGTTAGCATATTGATTCTACATCACACGCTAGTATTGCATTGGTAATTGAGTGTAGATGATAGAATGATGTATGTATATTTGTAATATTTAGTGGATAAAAGTGGCTTGGAAAAAGGTGGTATTGTGTTAATGATTATTATAATATTAAGATAAAATGAATGAATATATATATAAATAGAAGTGGTTTGATTTTTTATTTGTAGTTTAATATGAGTGATACATTAAGTTAAGATATTAGAAGAAAGTGATTATTTTTATTGATTTTATGAAGAAAACCAATATTGCTAAATTTTAATTAGGATGTTAGATATATTCCCAAAATATAGTAAAATGAGTCATCTAAGATGATTAAAGATAAATTTTTTTTCCTAAAATGTATTTTTTATACTCTTATTAAATGACATTTTCGAACTATGGTGATTTTGAAATACTTGTCTTAATGTTTTTTGAGCATGTAAATAAGATTTTAAAGAAATTGCTTGCTTGGGCATCTTAAAGTGCAATAAATATTAATCATCATAGTAAAAAACATGTACTTTGAAATTTTAGAGAAAAGAACAAATTGTCAACCTTATGGTGGCCAATATCAGTTGTGGTACCTTTGGTGATAGTACTTGAGTTGGACAAAATCTAGCTTAAGTATTCCTTAGATAGTAGTCTAATAAATATTTTATGCCTTGGCAATTGTATTTACATATTTTCAGTCAATTCTGCCCAATTTTTTAAAGGATTTGTTGAAACCATAAGTTTAAAATGTGAAATATGCATAATTTAGTGCCCCAATGATTTTTTAGGGAGTTAAATCTATTTATGCATTCCAAAACTCATTTTAAGCAACACAAAATCAAAACTCATTTTAGACAATACAAAATCACAATTCTATAAAATAATTTATTACTAGATTTTAGAAAAAAAAAAAAACCAAAATACAAAAGAGTTAAAGTAAGCAATCCAAACTCAAGAAAATCATTGTTACATGTTTTCATCTTGAAATGAGCAATAATTTCCTCTGATGCAAAATGAAAAATCCAGTCCTTATTTGTAACTATATAGATGGGCATCCTTATGTTAATTGCATCTCATGGTTAGGAGAGAGGTTAATTATTTGTAGGTATACAGATGGGCATCCTTCTGTTAATTGCATCTAATGGTTAGGAGAGAGGTTAATTCTTTTATATTAATTGCATCCAATGATTAAGAGAGAGGTTAATTATTTTACTTCTCTTCTGACTATCAAATTCTAAAATATTCTCAAAGTCTACAACTGACATAAATTTAACCATACAAATAAATATAAAATATGGTTCTAAAGTAAAATGCCAAACTATTTAATAACTATTCATAAATTGAACTAACTTCTCTAACTTCTCTGCAAATTTGTAGGGCTATTAGTATTCATAAATTGAATTGACTTCTCTGAGTATTTGTGTAGTTGTTAATCTAAAACATGACAAACTCTAAGATCCTGACATATACCATATGTCATCTAAACCCTGTTAACAACCTAATATGTGAATTCAATTTAGGGATGTCCTTGAAGATATTGGCTTTCAAAGTAGTGGTGCAATCTCAGACATGTAATCTGCATTTTGGTGCATGGACCAACATTGAAGCATGAAAACCAAATTAATGCAAATGTTTACTGATCCTAACTTTATTTAAAGTAAAAGTTAAAGCATTCCAATCTAAGCTTTCATTCATTTCAAATGTATAGGTAAACTTACACAAAGACGTGCTTAGAACTCAATCAAATTATAAATAGATAAAGATAAAGAAATATATTAAAATAAAGGTATAAAGTTGAGTTATAATAAAATTATGAAATAGGTCAAGATATTGAAATAAATTAAGATAAATATTATAAATAAGTCAAAATATTGAAATAAACTGAAATAAAGATATAAAGTTGAATTTAATTATAATATTGTATTTTTTAATTAATTTTATTTAAAATTTTATAGAATTAAAATTTAGTATTTAAAATTTTCAAATATTTATATTAAAACACATTTTAAATAATAAAATTTACAATTTTATCTTTTAAATGTTAAATTCAAATAATACGGACAAAAAATATTTAACCATATATCTAAAATACACACCAAAATATAATTAACAAAATCATATAAATAATAGAAACATCTTCAATTAAAAAAAATGCTCAAATAGCCTCTGTCATCCATCAACCACAATTAAAATATAACATTACCATTGTATCCTGTATTAATGTGCCTACCAATTTAAAGGTCATATTAATGTTATTGTTCACTAAATTTCTTTGCTCCTAACATCATTATTCATCTATCCTCATACTCCATGTGGAAGGGAGTCTTCATGGTATTTCTATGTTGCCTCTAGCGTCATTCTTCATCTCTTATAATTCTCAAAGAGGGGAATAAATTATAATGAACCTGCTCCCAATTGCGATGACACATTCAATAATTATTGAGCTACATAGAGTCAATCTCCAGTCCTGTAAACAACGCATTCACAAGTGCCCTGTATACTCAGTCTGTAACCTCCACTAAATGGAGCATGGGTGGTTGTCTTTTCTGCTTGGTCTTTGGGATTCTGATTTCAAGAATACCATCATCCATACTGGCATGTGCTTGCTTAATATCTGCATTGTCGAGTAGTAAAAATCTTCTTACGTATTCCGCCTTCCACCACTCTCCAAAACCATCTAGCCGTTTATTCTGATTCCACTGCCCGCTGATCTTCAAGACGCGTCCTTTCTCCACAGTAACATCAACGTCATCTTTCTTTAGCCCTGCAAATATTCAAACAAATTAAGGAATCTGCAATAGGGTAATTTATGACGGAGATAAACATATGCTGATAAACATTAACAGTAGTGACTGCGATAATGTGAAAATTTCATATGAATCACATTTCTAAGGTAAACCCTATATTATAACATAAAGCAATTGTACATCATGGTTTAATTTATTTTTATTTTGAAGGTAAATTTTTAGAATATTAATTAATTTTGGGAATATTTTAAAATTTCACAGACAGAAGATTCAGTTAACAGATATGTTGTCAAACGATTAATTTAATTTTAATTTATAAAATATTTTTAAAATTAACCATTTATTTATATTCAAAAATATTGCTTCCTCTTCCATGTTATATCTTCTAAGGTATTTTTAAAAGTATTGCTCTATTTTTTGTTTGTTTGTAAAGTGATTTGTGTTTTATCCTGGCTTGACCTGTAGCTTGATAAATGAGACCCAGGAGCATTGAAGCCATCAAAATATGGACCACACTAGCCCTAACACAAGAGCAACAATTTGGATGAAGTTGAGCAACAATTTCCGTAAAGTTAAACCTGAGTGCCATTGGTAAGAAAACCTATCCTCAATAAATTATAATGAAACCTATCCTCAACCAATTATACGAATCAGACTTATAAAAATATTGTTATTTGAAAACATTTTGAGAACATATTTACCCATTTATCTACCTTCAAGAAGATAAATACCAAAATGGAATAAAAACCTAATGATATAAAAACATGTGAGAGAGAAAGATGTATATATAGAGTGATATATTTGTTAATATACTAATGTACAATATTCCTGAACCAAGTATATATATATATATCCCATCTCAACCAACAATCTATTAGAAATTTGCATTTAGGTTCTATTAAACCCTTTATCAATAAACTCTTGGAAATTAATTCCAACTACAGCATCAGTTGAGCAGAAATCGCAAATCACCTCTCATCGCAAATCGCATTAATCCCTTCGCCTGTCCTCCACACTGCGATGCGACGCGATGAGATCGTACGATGCGATCGCAGATCGCAAGTTTCGCCCTGCGCGCGTTAAGCCTTTCCTTTTTGTTTTCTGCGATTATGATACTGTGATGCATTATCATTGCACATTGCAGATCGGCCATTTCTCACTTTGTCTCATTCTCGCAATAAAGTTTTGCGATGTGATCCCACCGCTCATCTGCTGATCCGACGGTCCATATTTGTTCTCGTCAAAAGCACGTCACCGCCATACTGCATTTACGCATTTTACCTATTTGTGTTCTCAAGGAAGAAAGTTGGCTTTGCGCCATAACTGCTCACCAACAGCATTAAAGAAAAGCATGGCCGAGAAGGAAAGAACCAGCCTCGAGCCATCCGCAACATTTATGAGTTACGGGTTTCCATATAACTGACTCAAGAATTACAGCTGAGACTCTGTCAGAGAGTTAAAGCGGTTGATGGACTATTACGACCACTAATGCACTATATATGTGTAGACACAGTAGTATAGAATGATGAAAGGTAACGCATAGCAGTGTAGAGAGAAAATTCCTTTCGTTGTGGAACTGAAGCGTTCCTGTTTGTAATCTCTATGTTCAGAGGAAGACTATTTTGTAAACAGGAGTTTTTTTTTAATACAAGCTTTAATTGTGTGTTAAAGATCTTGTGTTTGTTTTCGGAATTTTAGCAGAAAAATTTCCAACAAGTGGTATCAGAGTTAGTCTCGGCACTCAGTGAGTCAAAAACAGAGTTTTTTTTTCACTGTAGAAGCTGTAAGAAGCTTATTGAGCAGATTTTCTCTAGCAGAGAAAGTTATTTTTTGATTGTTTTAATTATATAGTCAGTATCTCTTATTTACTTATACAGGTTAAGATGGCAGATGCTGGAACTAGTTTGACAAATTCCCAACTGCCACAGTTTAATGGGAAAAATTATAGTTATTGGTCCATAACAATGCAAGCTTTGTTTGCTTCTCAAGGAATATGGGAGTTGGTTGAAACTGGCTATGCTGAACTTGCAGATGCAACAACATTGGCTGCTTTGACAGTAGCAGAAAGAGACTAGTTGAAGAGCGACAGAAAGAAAGATGCCAAAGCTCTCTTTTTTCTCTTCCAATCAGTACATGAAAGTGTTTTTCCACGGATTGCAGCAGCAACAAAATCCAAGGAGGCATGGGATATTCTCAAAACTGCCTATCAAGGGATAGAGAAGGTGAAGACTGCAAAGATGCAGATGTTGAGGAGAGACTTTGAAACACTCAGCATGAAGGAATCTGATATAATAGGTTCATTCTTCACTCGGGCTATTGGGTTGATAACCCAGATAAGATCTCATGGTGAGATTCTTGAAGAAAGAAGGATTGTAGAGAAGATCTTGAGAAGTTTATCCTCAAGGTTTGAATCTATTATGGTAGCAATAGAAGAAACAAAGGATCTCTTGCAGTTCACAGTAGATGAACTGAGTGCTTCTCTTATTTCTCATGAACACAGACTGAGTAGAGGAATAGATTCCTCCCTTGAGCAAGCATTGAAGACTCAGATGTCTTTTTTCCAAGGAAAAGGTCGAGGCAGAGAAAATAACATAGGTCATGGAAGAAGCCAAAACAAAGGCAGAAATAATCCTGCAAGCACAAGCGGAAGGAGCTGCAATCAGAACCAAGATAGAGGTTCAAGCAAACAACAAGCTCATGGACAAAGGTATGACAAATCCCAAGTCCAATGTCATTATTGTAAGAAATATGGGCACTACGCCAATGAATGTAGGAAAAAACAAAATGACATGAATAGTAGGCAAAATGCTAATTTTGCAAATGAAGTAGATAAGAATCCAAAGAATGTGTTGTTAACATGTAACACTGCATAAGACAAACAAGAAGATTTTTGGTTCTTAGACTCAGGTTGTAGTAATCACATGGCTGGAAATATTGCAATGTTTGCCAATCTGGATGAAAATGTGAAATCTAAGGTAACAACAGGAAATGATAGTAAGATATCTGTCAAGGGTAAGGGCAGAGTCAGTATCTGAGCAAGAAATGGAGAATAGATGATTATGCCAGGGGTATACTATGTACCTGGCTTGAAATGTAATCTTTTGAGCATTGGGCGGCTCATTGACAAATGTTACAATGTGTTGTTCAAAGATACTATGTATACAATCAGAGACATACCTCCAAGTAAGAAGATCATTGCACAGGTGCAGATGACCAACAATAGAATGTTTCCTCTCAAACTCAGGGCAGATTTGAAGGAAGGAAGAACTATTGCAGCTGTAACACAAGAAGTCTTTCAGGAACAAGTGAAAGATGAGAATTGGTTGTGGCACTTGAGATGTGGACATCTCAATTTCAGAGGCTTTAATCTGTTGCACAAAAACGGAATGGTAAAGGGATTGCCATTGATCAAGAAACCAGACAGCCTTTGTGAAGGCTGCATCTTGGGCAAGCAACACAAAGAAAGCTTTCCAGCAGGAAAGAGTATAAGGGCAAAAGAACCCTTGGAAATTGTTCACTCTGATGTGTGTGGACCGATGCAAATACCATCATTTTCCGGAAATAAATATGTTTTAAATTTCATTGATGATTACACCAGAAAGACATGGGTGTATATGCTGAAAGAGAAGAGTGAAGTGTTTGAGAAATTCCGCCACTTCAGAAACTCTTTGTTGAGAAGCAGTGTGGGCATTATATCAAAGTGCTCAGAACAGATAGAGGAGGAGAGTACATCTCCAAAGACTTTCTATGTTTTTACAGAGAGAATGGCATACAAAAGCAGTTCACCATGAGGTATACACCTCAGCAAAACAGTGTTGCCGAAAGGAAGAATAGGACCATTCTTGACATGGTCAAAAGTATGCTGAAGGCAAAACACTCGCTGCATGAGTATTGGGCAGAAGCTGTCACTTGCGCAGTTTACATCTTGAATAGATGTCCAACTAAAGCTGTCATGAACAAAATACCAGAAGAAGCATGGAGTGATCAAAAGCAAATAGTGACTCACATGAGAGTATTCGGTTGTGTAGCATATGCACATGTACCGGATCAGCTAAGGAAGAAGCTTGACAGTAAGGAGAAGAAGTGTGTCTTTATTGGCTATTGTGATGAGTCAAAAGCATACAAACTCTATAATCCATCCACCAAGAAATTGATAGTAAGCAGAGATGTGCAGTTTATTGAAGATGAAGCTTGGGATGGAAGCTTAGAAAAGACAGTGAATGTGAAGACAATTGTGTCTCACGAAGAAGAAGAGGAAGGGATAGCAGCAAATAATCCTTCCTTGGTGGCTACTCCTCCACCACAACAAGTACAACAAACCACACCACAAGCTGGAATTCGAATAGCCTTGAGAAATCAAGGAAGTGCTTCTCCAAGCACACCACAGGGATCTGAAATACCCTCAAGTTCGGATGGAACTCCAAGCACACCAAGAAGACCAAGATTCAGAGATCTGAATGAGATTTATGAACAAGGAGAAGTAAGTAACAATACCAGTCTGAATTCATTATTCGCCTTGTATTGTCATCTTGATGACGTAGTTCGTTTTGAAGATGCTGTAAATGAAAATAAATGGATTGAAGCAATGAATGAAGAAATTGGTGCAATTGAGAAGAGTAAAACATGGGAGTTAGTGGACCTCCCTGAAGGCAAAGATGCTGTTGGATTTAAGTGGGTCTATAAGACCAAAAGCAATGCTGAAGGCAAGATTGATAGGAATAAAGCAAGACTTGTTGTGAAAGGCTACAAGCAGCAACAAGGTAAAGACTATGATGAAACCTTTGCACCAATAGCAAGGATGGTAACAGTCAGAATAGTGTTGTCTATTGCGGCACAACACAAATGGAAGATTTATCATATGGATGTTAAATCTGCTTCCTGAATGGAGTGTTAAAAGAACAGGTTTATGTTGAACAACCTCCACGCTATGAAATTAAAGGCCAAGAGCATAAAGTCTGCAAACTGAAGAAGGCTTTTTATGGGCTGAAGCAAGCTCCAAGAGCATGGTACAACAGAATAGATGCTTATCTGCTTGAGAATGGATTTGATAAGTGTGATGGTGAACCCACACTCTACATAAAGAAGAATGACGGTAGGATTCTTATTGTTGTTTTATATGTAGATGATTTGATTTTTACTAGCAATGATGCTTCTCTCATTGTTGATTTTAAAACAGTCATGAAAAGTGAATTTGAAATGACTAACTTGGACTTCTTAAGATATTTTCTTGCAATTGAAGTAGACCAAAGTGAAAATGGTGTTTTCATTTCTCAAGATAAATATGTAAAAACAGTGTTGAAGAGATTTAACATACAGAATAGCGACGTAGCTGTGACTCCAACTGTAATGGGGTTGAAATTGACCAAAGAAGACATCAACAAGGATTTTGATCCAAAATTGTACAAGAGCATAGTTGGCAACCTTATGTAGTTGACTGCAACTAGGCCAGACATTATGCACGTTGTGAGTTTAATCTCCAGATTTATGGAAAGACCGAAGGAGACTCATTGGCAGGCAGCCAAGAGGATTCTAAGGTATGTGAATGGAACGAAGGGGTTTGATATTTTATACTCCTCTTCTGAAAGTTTCATGTTGATAGGCTACACTGACAGTGATTGGGTTGGAAGTGTTAATGATAGAAAAAGCACATCGGGATATGTGTTTCATATGGGATCGGGAGCCATCTCATGGGCTTCCAAGAAGCAACCAGTTGTGTCTTTGTCAACAGCAGAGGCAGAGTAGGTGGCAGCAACAGCAGCAGCATACCAAGCAGTGTGGCTGAGAAGAGTTCTCAAAGATTTGTATCATGAACAAGAAAAGGGCACAACCGTTTACTGTGACAATAGCTCGGCAATAGCATTGTCTAAGAACTCTGTTTTTCATAAAAGGACAAAGCACATAGACACCAAATTTCACTTCATACGTGAATTGGTTAACAATGGTGAGATTGTTTTGCAGCACTGCAGAACAAAGAATCAGTTAGCTGACATCTTGACAAAACCATTGGGAAAGAAAAATTTTGATCATTTCAGGAAATGCCTCGGTATGCAGAAAAACCCAGCAGTTGAAATTAAGGGGGAGTGTTGGAAATTAATTCCAACTGTAGCATCAGTTGAGCAGAAATCACAAATCACATCTCATCGCAAATCACATTAATCCCTTCGCCTATCCTTCGCACTGCGATGCGACGCGATGAGATCATATGATGCGATCATAGATCGCAGATTGCAAGTTTCGCCCTACGCGCGTTAAGCCTTTCCTTTTTGTTTTCTGCGATTGTGATACTGCGATGTGTTATCATCGCACATCGTAGATCGAACATTTCTCACTTTGTCTCATTCTCGTGATAAAGTTTTGCGATGCGATCCCGCCGCTCATCTGCTGATTCGACGGTCCATATTTGTTCTCGTCAAAAGCACGTCACCGCCATACTGCATTTACGCATTTTACCTGTTTGTGTTCCCAAGGAAGAAAGTTGGCTTTGCGCCATAGCTGCTCACCAACAACGTTAAAGAAAAGTATGGCCGAGAAGGAAAGAATCAACCTCGAGCCGTCCGCACTAATGCACTATATATGTGTAGACATAGTAGTATAGAATGATGAGAGGTAATGCACAACTGTGTAGAGAGAAAATTCCTTTCATTGTGGAACTGAAGCGTTCCTGTTTGTAATCCCTCTGTTAAGAGGAAGAATATTTTGTAAACATAAGTTTTTTTTTAATACAAGCTTTAGTTATGTGTTAAAGATCCTGTGTTTGTTTTTGGAATTTTAGCATAAAAATTTCCAACATAAACAATTCAAGTAGTACAAGATTGAAAGGGCGTCAAAACAATATACCAGGGAGATCAACACGCATAAATATGCCATCATTTGTTTGGGACCAATGAACTCTTGACTTGGACAAAGACGCAGTCTCTCTGGGCCAAATGGTATATGGCATGTAATTCCAAAGAGGGAATGGATCAGAGGGATCCGTGAATCTCCCGAACATGAAGGGATTGAATAAGTAACCAGACGTGAAATACGTATCCAACACATCCCTTCTTGACGAGAAGAACGAATTGAATGATGCTTCAATCAAAGGTTCATTCTGCCTCTCCGCTTCGCTGTAGCGACTCCCACTAGGCTGAGTCTATCTTGCGGCCATTACTATACGAAAAATTGTCATGTAGCTTGGTCTCAGCTCAATTATTCAAGTACTCACTGCAATAAGAACAAACTATTGAATAAACAACATTGCATTACGACATGTATATATAAGCAGACTTTCAGTATAGTTGAAGTAAGAATTTTGAAAAGAATGCCATGGATTCTGCATTTTTTGTGTGCATGCCTACAGAAAAGAGGAAGTGAAAGAAAGTGCCATGGGCGGCCATGAATTTTTAGTTCCATTGAAAAAAGAAGAAAGGAGGGTATCATCAACTCATGTTATTCCTTTCTTACACTACGGATAGCTTCCAATGCACGAGTTCTAGTCAATTCCAGTTCAGATGTCAACTCAGTTCCTCAGAGACTGACTGAAATAAACATTAGTCATTCAGTAAACAACATTGTATTAGTACATGTATATATACACATGAGACTTGCAGTATAGTTGAAGCATTTTTGAAAAGAATGCCAAGAAATCTTCTCTCTGTGTACACGCATGGGTAAAGGAAGAAGTGAATGAAAGAGCCATGAGCGACCATGACTTTTAGTACCATTTAAAAATCCAAGGGCGACCATGAATTCTAGTACCATTACATCTTTATTTCTTCTTGAGTGTTCTGCAAAATATAACCCAAATATTTGCAAGAAAGGCTTCAATATTCTCTTCAGTACTTATGGAAGATAACTAGTCCTTGCTATTGTTATGATTAGAGGTGGAATGACCTTAATGAAGCAGGCCTATTTATAGTTAGACCTCAACAAGATAACCAAATATGACAAGCAATAATGGAGTAGATGAACAAAGGAGAAGTTTAGTAGTGCCATGGAGAAGGAGGGAAATGCCAAGAGAAGGGAAAGCCAAGGTAACCAATACCAAGAAGAAGTAAGGATAAATATCCTCAAAAGAAGAGGTAATATTGAATATGGGGAAGGAAAAAGTAGTGAATAAAGAAAACGACAAACTCAATCTATAGGAGAATAATCAAAATAACATGAAACATTCCTACAACATGCACTCAAATATTTGACTTCTCCTGCTTGTAAGTACACAAGACATGCATCATCATAATTGTCTTATGTTCCACATGTTGACTATCAAACTACACTACCAATTACTACGGAAATTCTGATGTAAAAAATGGGCCTCAATATAGAAATTGTACTAACAAAATCAACTTTACAAGAATCGATAAGATTAAATATGAGGATGTAATGTCTAGGGATAAATATTTTTTAAAGGAAAAGAATAAAAATACCTTTTTTAATTGCATGTTGACTTATCTCATTGTATGTTTACTCAATGTCAATTGTTGGCATCTATTGGATGTGGAATTAAATTCCACATCCAATGAATATATACTTTGGATACTTTTGAGTAAACCAAGATAAAAAAAATAAAAAATGAAATTAACTGAAATAAATGTTTCTTAAAAAAGTATGTTTTTCTAAGTATTTAATTTTTTCAGACTAGGTTCACTGAAAAGTATGTAAAATGAGTACTTGTTTAATGTGGAATTAAATTTCCGCATATAATAGATGTCTACACTTGACATTTGTGTAAACCTATAAACAAATAAGCCAAAAATACAATAAAAGAAAATATTTTTTAATTTTTAATTTTCTTTTTAAATTATAAACAATCATTTATTATATAAAAAACTATTTTATATTATTTAGTATAATAAAATAATATAATATTCCTTAAACAAAACAGTAAAAAAATAATATGAAAAACTTTTACATGTGTTAATAACCAAACCACTCATGCACCATTTGACTATAAATATTTGTTCAAAGCCTTAATCCGTTAATAACCAAGCTGCTCATGCACCGTTTAACTATAAATATTTGTTCAAAGCTTTACTCAAAAATACCAAAAGAAAGTACATAGTGCGATCCAAATCTTCATCCCTAATATGCAAATCTTCCTCGCTAATAGGCACATTACATTAAGAAACCGAATCTTGCTCCCTAATAGGCACATTACATTAAGAAACCCAACTTGATTGTTAGGTTACATTACAAGTTACAATGTTAAGAAAAAAGCCAAATTAACACTAAACTTATAAAGCAGAATCTAAGGAGGTTTTTAATGATTTTATAATTAAAGATATTAATAATCCGCTATTTAATGTGGATTGATATTCTCGCACATTAACATTTTCTTTAATTATTTAAAATTAAGTTAAATTAAAAATAAAAGAGTATAATCCTACTAAATAAAAATTATTATAATAATATATTATTTTAGTTTTTAAATTTTAAATTTTAAATAAAAAATAAATTTAAAATGACTTTTAAATTTTAAATTTAACATAAAATTTGGATCATATATAATTACAATTTTATGATATATATTTGGATGGTATAAGTTTGATTTATATTATAGTATTTGTGATGTTGTTGGTATGTCATATCAATATCTATTACAAAAAATATCTCTTTTATAATGTATTATAAAATACTAGTTATTTTTTAGTTTCATTAGTATAACAAATAAAGTTCAGAGTTTTTTTCTTTATATTCTTATAAATTGTATTTCGGTATTATTTTTATTTTTGTATTAAAAATGGTATTTTTAAGATTAGATTTTTTGAGATTATTACTATAATTTTTTTTGTAATTTAAATTTTAAAAATGTGTAGTATTGTTAGCAACTATAAAAAAAAACTAGAAGCAATTATTAAATTAAAAAGTAGTTTTATAACGAATATTCATTTTTCTTTATGGATTTAAAACTTTATTTTGTTTGAAATAATAATCCATAATAATCTTATGTTTCATTTCTTTCTTTTCTTCTGGCGTCATAGTAGAATGTTTTGGTTGCTTACTAGATGTTTCCATTTTCTTTCTTCGAGTAATTTTGGAATCAAAAAATGATTTTTGTGCTTCACTATGTCCCTTGAATCACTTCTAACTGATTTTTCAAATAAAACTTATGCAAATTTTAAAAAATACACACATTTTTCTTGCTTTGTAGGAGCTCGATATTGAATTTGTTGTAGCTCTGTAATTTTGGATCTCCAAGGTCTTAAATTTTTTCTGGTGGTTTTCGTCTGAGTCTTATTTCCAAACCCACAAGTGAGACTGAGATTTAAGTCTTCAAGGAAGATTTATGCCCAATCTCCCACGATGACGTGATTATAGACTAGTTCAGTAGAACAAACTTGTAAAGAATGCCACATGTCATTGTTTTGACATTTGTTTATGAAAATGATACATGAAAAACTAAATTTAGTTCACTTTTAGTCACTTATTATGAAATTCAAATCCGATGCTCAAAGAGAAATTTATGATGATTTTACTTAGGTAACTTGTTTGAGGCTGAATTTTAGAGCCTGCAAAAACCATAACTTCCTCAGATCCTATCTCTAAAAATATAGTGAACAATGATCTGAAATTTGTATATAAAGTTCACCAAGATTTCTGTTCTATGTAGTCTAAATTTCAACTTTAGAAGCCTTGTAGAAGAAAAGTTATAGCAAAAATTCCAAGATGACCTTTTTAGAGAAGTGGAACACCAGAATCCAAAGCTCTAATATCAAATGTTATGCAACCAACTCACAAAAAGATAGATCAACGAATTAAAAATTATCCTCTTTGAGGGGGAAACCTCCTTTACATTACATAAATGAACAAGTTTGAGATGATACAAATGGCAAGACCTCCATGATATATATAGGAGTCTAAGGGGTAACACTATAATTAGAGCCTACCAAACAATAATAACAATAGTGGGCTTCTATGGGTCACAACAAAACCAATATGATGCCTATATGAGTACAACAATAATAATGGGAGGATACACTAACAATAACAATAACGGGACTACACTAGTATTATAGGGACCTAACAGTATCTGAGAGAAAGAACCAGAGCATTGTTAGAGTTGTGAGAGCTATGCTACATGACCAAGGCCTACCAGTGCATTTGTGGGCATAGGCATGGAACATAATATTCTACTTATAGAACCAAAGTCCTCATCAGATCCTTGGTATGATCAAAATGGAGGAGGTTTTCTTGGGGAGAAAGTTGAATGTGTCTCACTTCAGGATTTTTGGAGCCTTTGTTAATTTCCATGTCTCCAAATATTTGAGGAAGAAGCTTGAGCCGAAAACATAGTTGGGAGTTTTTGTGGGCTACACAGAAACTCCACAAAATTAAAATGTGTACTTACATTCCCTCAAAATGATAGTTATGCAAAGGGATGCAAATTTTGATGAGGAGAAAGCAATGGGGTGCTCTCTTAAGAGGGAGCTTCAGATCCCACAAGAAGAGGAGAATTTATCTCCAAAGGAGGAGCCTTAGGAAGTTGTGGAATAGCCACAAATAGAGGAGAAAATAGTGGAGACATCCGCCCAAGCAAAACCATCCGGAGAAGGCATAGAAAAACTGGGGAAGTTGATAGACTTGTGTAGGATACAAGGGAGAATGTGGGATTTGCTTCAAATTTATGTAGGCAGAGGAGGTCACCTGAGAGGTACACTGGTTACATGGCTCTAATGACTGAGCTTGTAGAGATTGAGCCATTCTCCTTTGAGGAAGCAGTTGAGCAACCTGTTTGGGTTGATGTAATGGCGGAAGAATATGGATCCATCATAAAGGGCAATGCTTTGGAGGTGGTCCCAAGACTGGAAGATAAATCGGTTGTGGGTTCAAGATGGATATTCAAGGTAAAGCATGTAGTAGATGGAAGCATAAAGAAGTAAAAGGTTAGATTTGTGGCCAACAGATTCTCTCAAGTTAAGTGAATTAATTATGAGGAAACCTTTGCTCCTGTAGCAAGGTATTCATCCATTAGATCAATTCTTGCACTACCTACACAGATGGGGTGGACGATCCACCAGATGGATGTAAAAATAACATTTCTCAATGGTGTTGTTGAGGAGGAGGTGTGTATTGAGCAACTGAAAGTTTTTTGGACATTTGATCGAAAGTATCATGTGTGCAGACTCAAACAAGCATCGCATGCTCCCAAATAAGCACCCCATGCTTGGTATGCAAGGATTGGAAGTTACCTCACTAGTTTGGGCTTCACCGAATGTGAAGCAGATTCGACCCTCTATCATATTTTGGTAGAAGGTAAATTATTATCATTTATTTATATGTTGATGATTTAATATTAATAGGTGTTGAGCAACTAGTCATCTCGTGTAAGGAGGACCTTGTAAGAGAATTTAAAATGAAGGACATGGATCTTATGCATTACTTCCTTGGGCTGGAAGTATGGCAAGGCAACAGGGAATCATTTGTGTCTCAAGGAAAGTATGTCAACAAGATACTACACATATTCTGCATAGATATTTGTAAACCGATGGAGACACCTCTAGTGACCGAGGAAGGAGACTACCACTTCAGGTGAAGAGGTGGATGCTACCATTTACAGACACTTAGTGGGTTCACTTATGTATCTTGTGAATACACGACTAGATATGTGCTATTTAGTCAACCAGCTGAGCCAAGGTATGGTTAGGCCAACCAAATTGTATTGGAAGGCAACAAATCATGTTTTACGGTACCTTAGAGACACTAACTAGTATTGATTATGGTACAAACGGACAGAGGGAGAGAAGATGTCTGGCTTCAAAGATGCATATTATGGAGGGATTCCATCTGACTGAAAGTGTACATTAGGTGTAATTTTTACTGTAGGTTTTGCAATGGTTTATTAGTATAATAGGAAACAGATATATATGGCACTCAACTTGGAAGAATCATAATACATGGGTACAAGTCAAGCAACGTGTGAGGTGATCTGGATGAGAAAGATACTTGTGGGGATATTTGGTCAGATGATGGATCCAATTGCGACTTATTCTGATATTCCGATATGTATTAATATCTCTGATAATCTAGTATTTCATGATCGACCTAATCATACATATACTTGGTATCATCATTTATGAGATTGTGTGCAGAGGTAGATAATGTTGCTAAAATACATTCCTACAGAAGAAGAAGATGGTGACATTCTGATAAAGGCTTTGTCAAGAGGGAAGTTTGAGTTCCACAGGTGTAAGATAGGAGTGGTTGATAATCCGTTTCTTGCTAAGATGGAGTGTTGAGAAGTGCAACAAGAAAGTCTCAATTTGACTTTCCCTTAGTCAAATTGGGAAAATTTAAATTTCCACATCAACAAACAACTTGGATGTAGTTAACTTGTGTGAAATGGCTCTTGTCACTGAGTTAGCTTAGTAAATTCGAGTTAGAGGGCTTGGAGTTCAGTTAAGCATGTGTGATTACTAAATTTTAGTAATCTAGCTAAGTTATATCTAGTTGAGTTCCTTCAAACTAGTTATAAAAATTAGAGGAACTAATGGAAGGTCAGTTGTGTAGTGGGATAAAAATATAACTTAGTGATCATCTAGTTAACTAATTAATCAACATAAAATAACTAGTGCATGCATAGAATTTGAGTTCCGAGCTGTGGTGGAAATTCGAAGATAGTGTAACAAGAAGTTGCAAAGTAGTTGGAGTGTACACGTGTTGCATGTAGGAAGATGATCAAATATTCTGAATTGTGTAATCAATTAGAGAAAAATTCCTAAACAAGAGGGGCTAATTCTCTACCAATTGTGCAAGGAAATAGGGTTCAAGTAGAGGAAGAAATTGACTAAGTATAGGTTAGAGTTTCTCGTTGAGCAAAGAGATAATATAGTCACTTGCAAGTTGAGCTTAGGCTAAGCTAGAAATTGTAATACATCTTTATTCGTCTGATTAGTGCAAAGAGGCTTGGAGGGTTTTTCCCAGTTGGGTTCCCCTAGAAAAACTATTGTGCATGTGTGTTATTTCTTATTGCATGTTTGAGATTCTTGCTCTAAATTGTGACTTGAATTCTGCAGATCAATAGAGCAGAATTGTGTCTCTTGATTTAGATTAAACTTCTTGAGTACTTGCAATTCTATCAACAAATTTCTACACCCAGGACCCGCCCCATCAAATTGTCCCATGTTAAATTAGTTTTCATGCTGTTTGAGTTGAAACTCTACCCATAACTTACTCAAGAAGTATAGACACCCTTCCCTATTATTATAGGGACATTTATTGGACACCATAAACCACTTATCTATCTAATTGTCTAAAAATGGTTGGTAGGTGCACCAATCCATAGATATATGTTTTTTGGTTACTCGTAAAGGTTAGTTGTCTCTTAGGTCAACAAACAAAGACAAAAAATATTGTTTAGTAACGTGGATGTTTATGTTCATACATTATAGTCTTGTAATAAGAAATATTGGCGAATTGACTTTAGACATTCGAGATTGATTCTACAATTGAGTTTAATGGCCTTGAAAGAGACACTTGTGATGGCACATTGGTGTTTTCAAGATCACATATCCATGACCTCAAAGCAAGGATGCATAAATTATATCATTTGGATTTCTTGGTTCTTGGTTTGGGTTTGACTATTGTAAATTTTTGTTTGGTGATGGTGGGTTTGGGTTCTGATTAGATTCCATATTAACCAATTTCCATGCAATTCAATACAATTATTATGTTTAAGGAATTATTTTGGTTGTTTTTTCCAATTTTGAAAAGAAAGAGACATCATGAAAATGTTTATTTACACTCCAAAAATAAAGTATGGCACTGACTTGGCACTCAAGGTTGTTTGGGAAGCAAAAAAATTGTTTTATGTCTCTGAAAAATGTGTTTTGTGTGAAAATTGCTACACTAAAGGAACCTCTACCGCAACAAATCTGAATTTACTTCACCTACTTGATTTTCAAATTACATTCATCAAGTTATTCTTTTGAATACTAAAGAAAATTACTTTTGTAACCTACACTAATTAAATATTTGATCTCATGAAATAGAAAATAGAGCAAAGAACAAGATACATAGGACACACTTATTTTTGGACACAATAGTCCCTAGAAAAACCCAATGTGGGAAAACCAATGCGGCAGTTCTGAGAGTTTATTATTATGTAGGAGAAATATTTGAATATAAATCTAGGATGCTCATCTGGCAATCCTTTACAAAGAAAATAGTGGCAAAAAATCTGAGTGAGTTTTACCTCATTCCACCTGGTAGAATTTCGTTTGATACAACACACTACTGGATAACCCCGACTATTTATTCGTTGGCCCCACATCACCTTCTCTTCTCTTTGCATCAACTCTCCTGGCTATTCCGACAGTTCACAGTAGTTCTGACAGCTCCTAACAGTTTCGGCTGTTCCGACAGTTCTGGATTCTGCATGACAAGTATCTTTTCTGCATCAGATCTCCCGGCTACTGCACTACCTTTGCATCATATATTCCAGCTGTTTCAGCATTTCTCGATAGTTTAATAGTTCCTGACAGTTTCAGATGTTTCGATAGTTTTGGATTCTACGTGACAAGTAACTTTTCTGTGTCATCTCTCCTGGTTACTACGCTGCCTCTCTACAATCTCTCTTCACCTCTCTGTCAGTATTCTCTGGAAAGTCCTTCTTCTAGATTCTCACTTTATACTTTTCATGTCGAGTCTTCAATGATTGATATTAAGTCTCTAATCAGTTGCTAAGATTAAAACATGAATTGATCCACCTTATAGATCATTCTCACCCATATTTTGATTAATAACCATTAATATTTTAATTTCCCTAAGTTTAGACTTAGGAAGTCCATTAAAAATTAATTATTTTAATAAAATATAATCCGAGTGGAATTTCACCAAATAGTTTCTGGGTTCTTTAGATCTAATGTGCCTTAGTCTCTCCACCAATTTCCAATGCTAGCTCACTTCTGATGCTACTAAAAAATAACACTCCCTCTTAGCGAGGAAAGTGTTCTAGCAATATTGTCCACTTGCATGTTGCTCTATTTCTGAAGCACCTCCTCTTTGCACTGCTTTTGCCACCAACAATGTGTTGCTACTACTATTGTACGGCTTCCCATGACACTTTCATTGCCACTACTACATATATAATACATCTCACTCTCAAATGTTGCTAGCACTGCCACTGCAAACACTACATTCATACTAGAACTTAGTTGCTAAGAGAAGCAACTAAAAAACATCCAAACTTAGCTAAACTTAACTGTTTTCAACATAATACATGAATGTTGGAATTTGACTGCTACTAATTCTAACCATCTGAATCTTTTGTGCTGTTGCTAACTCCTGCACTGCGCTAACTACACTACTGCAAACCTTGCTCTGTGTTGATTCGTATCTAGTCCCCATCTACTGCTTCTATCCTCTGAGTACTTCATTGCATCATTTGAAACTAATTCCATCTCTCTACTACTGAATCTTGGGCTCCCGTAGCAAGGAATTGATCCAAGAGGTGGACTCCTTAAGGATCCTTCCCACATGTAGTCCTCCCGACTAGAGCCCAATATCACCCGATCTCCCTCTTTGAGATGTGTGGGCACTCATGGAAAAGTCATCCTCGTTAATCTTTGCTGAAGTAGCCTTAGGATCATGTTTCTCATCCTTGTCATTTTTCTTCAAAGAACTCTGGGATGCATAGTGGCCCATCGCACCACAACTGAAGCATTTCACCTTTGAAATATCCTTCTTTCGCTTCAGCTTCTGTTGTCCCTTCAATGTTAGAGTCGTGTTCTCCTCCTCCTCCTTCTTCTATGTGCCACTCCCACTGTTGCCACTGAGGTTGACCTTCATTAGGTCCCTCCTTAAATCCTCCTATTGAAGAGCCACCCAAATCTCCTCCCATGAAGGTAGTTTTTATCTGCCCAATATGCTTTGGACGAAAATGTGCCATTCATTCGAGACTCCATTCAGGGCTATCATGGTGGTTGGCTGAGAAGTGGACCCCATTGCAACAAGTTGGTCCCTAGTGTATTGAAGACGCTGAAGATAGAGGTTCACCCTTTCTCCTTTCTGCATTAAAGTTTGTTGCAATGTTTGCTCCAAATACATCTTCCACTATTTAGAATAGACTTTATATAGATAATACAAGGCTTCCCACATCTCTTGGGTTGTATCCTTGCCCTGTAAGTGTGAGACCACACGATATCAATCTCCATCGAGAATCAGGCTCCTTTCCTTCCTCTGCTCCACCTTGTATTTCCTATTTTGATCATTGTCAGCAGAAATAACTACAACACTATTAACGTAGGCCTCGAGATCATGTTCCTCCAGAACAACTAAGATTTTGGTCTTCCATATGACATAGTTGGAAGCATCTTCCCACCTATTCTGATCCCTAAGCCCATGTGATGCCATCTTACCCAATTATTGAACTGACTCCTCTAGTCACTGCTTAGCATTGCTTAGTTTCTCAACAAGTGGGAAATTCAAACTTTCTAGCAGAATGTTCTCTGAGAAGAAATTTCCCCTTCTACGTGTCTTCATTCTTCTCGAGATGAATTTTTCCCCAGTAGAAACTGTGCCCTTCAAGCATTCTGTTGAGTCTCTTTCACTCCCTCTACCTCTGCAAATTCACGAACTGGAAATCATACCTCTATGTTGTCTGACTTAGAGAGAGATTTCCTTCGATTTGCTTCTCGACAAGGACTATGAAATCCCTTCAAGGGGATTCAAATTTCTTCCAAGTGTAGCTTTTGGCCTCACTTCTCAACACTTGATCCACTCTTCCTATTTCAAAGTCAATCGCATGATACCATGTGAAAATTCCTACACTGAAGGAACCCCTACTGCAACAAATCTGAATCTACTTCACCTACTTGATTTTTAAATTACATTAATCAAGTTATTCTTCTAAATACTGAAGCAAATTACTTCTATAGCCTACACTAATTAAATATTTGATCTCATGAAACGAAAAATAGAGAAAAGAACAAGATACATAGGAAACACTTATTGTTGGACATAATAGTCCCTAGAAAAACCCAATGTGGGAAAATTGGTGCAATAGTTCTGAGGGTTTATTATTTTGAAGGAGAAATATATGAATACAAATCTAGGATGCCCATATAGAAATCCTTTACAAAGAATATACTGACATAAATCTGAGTGAGTTTTACGTCACTTTAGCTGACACAATTCCGGTTGATCTGGCACAAAAATGGCTAACCGTAGCTATTTTTGTGTTGGACCTACATAGGGACTGTGTCACCTTCTCTACCCTCTATGCCAGCTATCCTGCTTGTTTCTATAGTTCGTGGAATTTCCGGTAGTTCCCAGTAGTTTTGGCTATTCTGACAGTTTTGGATTCTGAGTGACAAACCACTTTTTTGTGTCAACTCTCCTAGCCATTTCATTAGTTCATGGCAATTTTAGCAGTTCTCGACAGTTTTAGTTGTTTCGGCAATTTTGGATCCTACGTGACAAGCAACTTTTCTACATCAACTCTCTCAACTACTGCGCTACCTCTCTGTAAACTCTCTTTGCCTCTTTGTCAGTATTCTTCGGAAATTCCTTCTTCCAGATTCTCCCTACCCCTCAGCTGCAAGATCTCCCCAATTGATTTTCCTCCTAAGAACTTCTCACCTTAGTAAATTGATTTCCTCAATCTCTCTCTATGTGTTTCCAAATGAACCCCAAGCCTCCATTTTCTACTTTTCCTATTGAGTCTTCAACAACTGATATTAAGTCTCTAGTAATGAATAAGATTAAAACATGATTTGATCTACCTTCTAGATCATTTTCACCCATATTTTGATTAATACCCATTAATATTTTAATTTCCCTAAGTTTATATTTAGGAACTCCATTAAAAATATTAATTATTTTAATAAAATATAATCCAGATGGAATTTCACCAAATGGTTTCTGGGTTCTTTAGATCTCATGTGCCTTAGTCTCTCCACCAATTTTCAAGGCTAGAGAACTTTCGATGCTACCAAAAAATAACAATTTTCAATCCCAATATAGTAAAAATAGGGCCATGGGTGAATAAATACAAATTATTATCATGAACATATGCACATTCTTAAGAGAACATGCACATTTCTAAGCAATCCTAATTTGACAACCTAGCTAACATCTTCGGTAACAAATCAGGACTTTCCAAGCTTGGATGCCTAGGATTGTTTAACACTTTGTGGGTCATCATATTTTTTTTTTATTCTGATATATGGTATGACTGCATGGTGGGGAATATATGGGGTTAAAGGTAGATGTAAGGTATAAATGTATATCCAATATGGTTGGCTTAATGATGAAGGTTCCACACGTGAAATGTGTGAATAGGTATATGCATTTAGCCCAATATATTCCCATTTTAAGGTCACAAGACTAAGATAATTGAACTCCAACATTTTTACCAAGATGCAATACAAACATCAAAATAAGCCTAGTTAATATATTCAATTATCCCAATTCCAATTTTCATATAATGAAACTAATACTAATGATAGATCCAAATCAAATAATGAATTCGCCAGACTTTTCATAGGTTACTACTCACTTGGAAACACATTCAAGCACAAAACAAATAGAGACAATGTATGAAAAAGACACAACAAAGAGTCTCTAATCCAAAAGATCTAACTAAATCTAGTAAGAATAAATCAATCTAAGTGTACTAGGTAGAGATATCTATATTTTAAGAAGCTTTTGAGCCAAAAGATAAAGCTAATTTGGTAATAAAACTTAAAAAACACGCAAAATATGCAATTTTTAACAGGAATCATCCCTTTGTAATATAATGAAAAGGGTGATCATTGCTCCTTGATGACTAACAAAGGGTGATGCATCATTATGTTTTACAGTAAGAGAAGTGCAAAAAATCAAACCAAGTTTTCTTCGCAAATATGAATGAAATAAGTTATATGTAGTGGATATACGAATCAAATATGTACAAAATATAAAAATAAACCAAATACTAAACTCAGAAATAAATAAAACCAATGAATTAAACCAAGAAATGAATAATCAAAGGAATTTTCCCTAGTGAAGTTGCTACTTCTATTTTGAGGAAAATTCCTCCTATGGATAGGTTGGTTCCTCCATATATTTTCCCAAGATCTATGATAGAATAGTGATATACCATTCATATATTTATTAATGAATCTAATATCTTAATCTCTTTCACAATTAATAAATGAAAATAGGCAAATAACACACCTAAATCTAAAAGCTTGTAGTTTATCTTGAATGATATTAGCGTATAATATATTTCTCCAACCTCCCAAGCATATTTCTCCCACTCCAAGCACTTGTGTCCTACACAAAAGACATAAAGAACCTTGGATCTATACTTCTATACAAAGAGCATGATTAGAGATTTACTAGACGTAATCTCGAATACTTAATATAATTAAGATCCATTTGATATATGAAAGGCTATCTTATGATGGAAAGAAAGTTCTATGGGAACTTCACTTGTTACATATCTTTATCCTTTTGCCTCCTTAAGAATAATTTGATTATATAGACTTGTTGAGGAGAGCAAAAGGTAAATCTGAACCCATAGGTCATAGAGAATTTAGAGTTTAGAACAAAGTCTTACTATTTTGTTGTCCAATTCCTTTTATGGACAAAAACAATGTCCCTAGATCTAGTGGCTTAATCTAGAAATGAACGGGACAAAATTCCTATGCTTTACTTAGAGAAGTTTGAAAAATGGGAATAATACTTTCTTGGAATCCAATGCAAGTTTCTTCCTTATCCCTACTTGCAAGCTTTAGCTCCAACTCCAATTTCTAGAAGTGGAACCTGCAAAACATAAAAAACAAGCAAGTGAACAAAAACATACAAATAACATATACAAACTACTCTAAACAAGAAGCCAAAGATTCATTGTTATACATAAGCATAAATTGTGCATAATGTATATGAAAACAAGGCACTTTTGTATTAATAAAAGTAGGAGAATATTACAACCCTTGTAGGCCTTGAACTTGTAGATCTCTCCAGCTATCTGGTCCTTCCTTTGCCACTATAGCAAGACTTAAATCAAACCTCAAACACATGGATGGATAATGGACCTTTAAGCATAAATAAAAAGCATGAGGGCATAACTAAGAGTCTCCAAAAGCTAACCCAAACTCTATGGGAGGTAGTGAATTTAAAGGGTAAATGAGGTGGTTTTGGATTTACCATTCTAGGTCTTAGGTCCACATAAGAGGGAGGTAAGTTCCAAGGGATAAGAGATAAGGCCTCAATATTAGGAGTTTGAGATCTTATCCAATAGTAAATGGTTAAAACCACTTTCGAAGCTTCTAGATAAAGAATCTTCGAAATTAATTTTTTATTCTTACTGAATTTTAGGGGTCATCACGCTTATTGAACATGCAACATGCGTTGATCAACATAATTTTCATGTGTGAAAAATGCACCATCACAATTCTCTCAAAAGGAAAGTGCGTTGATCGAGAAAAAATAATTTTTTTAGCCAATATTATCCAAGATTCTTGAGACTTATGGAAATATGATTCTTTTGACTTTGTAGGTGATAATCGTAAAGTATGAATCGATGATGATTGATCTAGGTTCAAGGCCAGTTGATTGGATGTGACAGAATGACCTGTAACACCTAGGTCATTACATGACGCACTTCAAATATTCTCAAACTGATCTCCTTGTGAATGAGCAAGTCTAAAAGGCCCAACACAATTGGAGTTATAACATCCCTACTTAGTGTTGTAACTCCGATATACCTAAAATTTTCCATTATGAAATGGAGTTCAAGTGAAGGCATAATAACATGGTTATTGACAAGATTAGTGTAGGCACTTAATGTGACGATTTCATCCTATCTCACAATTACCCTCAAATATTGTGATCTATTATTATTTCATCGACTTAGTTATAAAAAATTATGGACCTTCACAATCCTCTAATACTTATATTTATTAATCTTTCACTACACAACTATAATTAATAACCACACATATTAAGAAATATTATTTTTATCTAAATATATAAAAATTATGATTAATAATTTCTTTTTTTCAAAACATAGATCATTATTTATTCCCTAAAATGATTTACGAAAGCCATGTTATTTTATTACCTAAACATTCCATCCCTCAATGTTTACATTAACCCCGCATCTGTCTTGGCCATGTTTAACCTTTTGCATTTCCTTAAGCTTAAGCTGAAGTTCCATCAGTAAAAGAGTATGTGTCAGAAATGATTACGTGAAGGGAAAAAATCTTTGTGAATTTATTTTAAATCTTATAAAAAAGGGTATAGTCTAAATAATAGATGAAATTATTTTTTAGTTGGAATCCAACAATACAATTTCTAATAAGAATGTGATTTCTTGTCATTTTGAATGCATAAATGGGTATAGAACCCTAAATAATCCTTAAAGCACTCAAACTTTGCAAAATAAATAGCTTAAACTTATGATTGTTAATAATATTACTAGATTTAAGATAAAATTGACCAAAAAACTGTCTGGAAAAAGGCCATTTAAATTATTAGTTAAACTATGGTATTAAAATGTCACCCAATCACAAACATCAAAACAACTCCAAAATGTTGCAGATGCTTTGTATTAGTTTTTAAATTCATGTTAAAATCTCCCCAATTAATCTTTAACTACGAGACATTCTGTTGAAAAGATGCTACAAAAAATACCCAATTTAATTTGTCCTTGAATTAAATTAGGAATTAAATTATAATTCTAATTCTCATAGCAACTTGTAACAATTAAATAATTAAGTTGAATTATTTGCCTCAGTAAGTTCAATTCGTAAGTCTATCTAAATTCATGTAGAGTGATCCCTAAATTTTAGGGGCCCTGGTTAAGTTATTATTGAGTTGTAATTCAGTTAAATTAGTTCTAACTGATAGAGGAACTAGTGAGGGGTCAAGTGAATTGATTTGGATTTAATTCACATGAAGTGATCAATTAGATAATTGATGATTCTCTCATAAATGACTCATGCATTCCAATTTTGAGAAAGATCCCGTTGAGATTGGAGTTCAGGGACAATGTACTTTCATTTGTAAAATCATTGAATTTAAATAGGTGATGCATGCATTCAGAGGAAGGCGTATGGATGGATTGTGCAATTATGGATGAGGAATTTCCAAATTAATTATCAGCTAATTCCCTAGGACACTACACAAGGGAGTAGAAGCTTGGCAGGGAATAGATTTTGCTAAGTATTGGCTTGAGTTGGCTTGTGAAGCAGTGAGATAAATTGTACTTGTGAAGAGATTTTTCGGGTTGAACAAGAATTGTATTTTCTTCTCATATCTTCTTATTAATGTAGAAAAAAACAGTTGGGGATTTTAGGTATGGTTTTCCCCAAAAAATTATTGTGTTATGTGTGATTGAAAACATATTTTTTCTGCTCCGTGATTTCATCAATCAATTTTTGTTTCAACTAATGAGTAGAGTAGATTCAAGTCAATTGTTTTAGCATATTACAATCTGCAGTTTGAATTTACAACACAATTCTACATGGTATCGAAGCTGAAATCACTATAGAAGAGGAGACTATGAGTTTGTTGTAGGAGAAATTGAATTTGAAGTATCATAATTCAAAGTGATAAGGATGTCATTCCATAGATTGAGACTCAAATATTCCCTTGAGGGTAGTTCAAACTTTATTTCTTGGAAGGACAAGATGGAGGCAATGTTGTAAGGAATTCATAGATCATGATATCCTGAACCCTCCAACATTTGATGCTAAAGATCTAGCATAGTGGAGAAAGTGTATGGCAAAGGCGAGAAGAATTATCCTAGAAGGATTTCAAGATCATATTGTCTCGAATGTCCATGGTAAGCAAACTCCATTTGCAATGTGGAAGGCCTTGAAAGATATATTTCAAAACAACAGTGACTAGAGGAAGCTACCATTGAAGGACAAGCTCAGAAATATTAAGATGAAGAAGGACAATTTAATGGCAAAGTGCATTACCATTTACACCCAATCTTGGGATGAGCTTGGAAGTGTCGGCGTTACCATTGCTAAAGAAGCTCTAGTGAGCCTAGCGCTTCTAGGACTTCCTAAGAACTCGCACATCAACTAGGACTCAATTAATGGGAGGGAGAAGCTACCAGAGTTGGAGTGATTGTGGTCCGACTTGATAAAGGAAGAGATTCAACAAAACACGAGAGGTGGATCCTAATCTAAGCATGATGATGAGGAAATTTGTGCTTAGATGGAAAGGCAAAGAAAGAGAAGGGGAAATCATCCTATTCAAAATCAAGTTTTAGTCATGGTGGCAATAAGAAGGACATGTAAAAAATTAAATTTTTTCACTATCACAATCTAGGACACTATGCCACAAAGTGTCTGTACAAGAAGGTCAGTAAGAATCCCTTAGGAGGAGTAGAAAGTCAAGCTCTTGATTCTCAATTCGAATTGGATTTCACCCTCATTGCTTTCATGGTGACATCAGTGATGGGTAGTTTGTGGTACTTGGATAGTGCAACCTCATTCCATATGATAGGAAACAAATAGTTGTTCAATGACCTGAAGGAGAAGGACCTCCAGATGCACATCGAAATGGGAGATGATGTCAGGTTTAATGCAAATGACATCGATACTGTTACCTTTTAGAGGGAGTTTGGTTCTCCTCTGACATTAAAATATGTCATATGTGTTCAGGGTTTGAATAAGAACTTGGTTTATGTTGGCATGTTGGAGTACCATGGCTACAATGTGATATTTATTAAGGGAAAGGCTTTCCTTTGTGACATTGTCACAGGACAGGTGAAGCCAATTAGGGTTTGAGTGAAGAACCTCTACACATTAGATGTTGAAGATTGTGCTTCTTTGAGCACTAAAGAAGAGAAGGTGCAAAGCCAAGACATCGATGAGTTGTGGCATAGAATATTGGGTCACTTACACCATGAGCTTTGAAGGTCATGCAAAAATTTCTGCAGGACTTCCCAAGGGAACACTAGAGAAGAGAGACACATGCAAAGGGTGTACAATGGGGAAGTACACCAAATCTTCCTTTAACAATAAAGACAGTTGAGCGCAAGATATCCTCGATTGAGTTCACTTAGATGTGTGTGGACCATTCTCAATAGCATCCACGACTAATTACATGTATTATGTAATATTTGTTGATGATTTTTCTTGTAAGTTCTAGATTTTCTTCATGTAGAAGAAATATTAGGCATTTGTTAAATTTTGTGAATTTAAAGAACTTGTTGAGAAACATAATGGTAGGAAATTTAGAGCTCTCATAAGTGATAATGGTGGAGAATATTTGTCGAGTGAATTCAAGAACTAATGTGATTCAAAAGGCATTGAATGAGAGTTAATATAACCTCGTAACCCACAATAGAATGGGGTGGCCGAAAGAAAGAACATAAGTATTGTGGGAGTGACACAGGCTATGTGACATGATAAGAGCCTACTTTTGCACTTGAGGGATGAAGCATGCAACACAATTGTTTATTTGCAGAACATAAGCCCACATCGAATTCTCAGGATGAGTACACCAGAAGAATCTTTTTTAGGTAAGAAACCAGATGTGGAACACTTTAGTATCTTTGGTTCATTAGTCTACTATCATGTTATCAAGGATGCAAGGAAAATGCTAGAGCCAACAGTTGAGTTGGGCATATTTGTGGGGTACACTAATACACCTCACAACTATCAGGTGTACCTTCCATCCAACAAGATCACAATGGTTTGTAGAGATGCAAAGTTTGTTGAACAGAAGGCCATGAGATGTTCCCTTGAGAGGGAGATTTAGTTACATGTACATGAGAAGCTTTTAGCTCCAAAGGAGGAACTTCAAGATGATGTGGAGCAACCACATGTAGAGGAGAAGAGAGTGGAAACACCCATTCATGAAGAGACTTCTAGAGATGGAAGAAAGTGCATGGGAGAGGCTAAAATATTGGTTGATGATTCAAGAGAGAATGAGGGAGCACCCACATCACAACGTAGGCATAGGAGGTCACCATATTGGTACACTGGATACATTTCTCTGATGAGCTAGAGTGTAGATATTGAGCCATATTCATTAGAGGAAGTAGTACAACAACCAGTATGGGTTGATGCCATGGTTGAGGAGTATGACTCCGTTATAAGAAAAATGTTTGGCAGGTGGTCCCAAGACCAATCGACAAGTTAGTGGTGAGTTGCAGATTGATTTACAAAGTAAATCAAGCAAAAAATGGGAGTGTGGAGAAACAAAAGGCTAGATTTGTGGCCAGAGGGTTCTCTCAGGTGGAGGGAATTGATTATGATGACACCTTTGCTCCTGTAGCAAGGTAATCATCAATTAGATCTATTCTAGCACTTTCAACACATATGGGATGGAAGATACATCATATGGATGTAAAGACAACATTCCTCGGCAATATGATTGAGGAAGATGTGTACATTGAGCAATGGAAAGGATTTGAGACCTTTAATAGAGAGTCACATGTGTGCAAACTCAAGCCAATGTTGTATGGACTAAAAAAAGAACCCTGTGCTTGGTACACTAGCATTGACAACTATTTCATCAGGTTGGGCTTCCCCAAAAGTGAAGTAGATGCGATCCTTTAACATATTGTGGTTGAAGGTAAATTCTTGATTATAGTATTATATGTCAATGATTTGATTATAACAGGTGATGAGAAGATGATAAATATTGCAAAGAGGATATTGCAAGGGAGTTTGAGATGAAGGATCTGGTGCTCATGCACTAATTTCTTGGTATGGAAGTATGGCCAGGAGATTAGGAACTGTTTATATCTTAGGGAAAGTATGCCAATGAGATACTGAAGAAGTTCCACATGGAGAGAAACAAACCCATGGAGACTCCTCTAGCAGGTAACTAAAGGAAGGAGGATTCTACTTTAGGTGAAGTAGTGGAGGATACTATTTATATATATTTTGTGGGCTCACTTATGTATTTGGTGAACACATGACCGGACATGTGTTTTGCAGTTAACCATCTTAGTCAAGCCATGATTAATCCAACCAAATTTTATTGGAAGGTAGCTAAAAATGTGTTGAGATATGTTAGAGGAACCATCTAGTTTGGTCTTTGGTACAGATGGACAGAGGGAGTGAGGCTTCAAGGCTTCACAGATGCAGATTGGGTAGGAAATCCATCCGATAGGAAGAACACATCAGTGGGAATCTTCATTATTGGGCTAGGAACATTTTCTTTGTACAAAAGGAAGCAAATATTAATTGCACTCAGTTCAATAGAAGTAGAGTACATGGCTGTTACGAAAGCAACTTGTGAGGCTATTTGGATTAGAAAGATCCTTGTTAGGTTGTTTGGTCAGCATATGGATCCTACAATGAATTACTGTGACAAAGAGTTGTATCAAATGCTTTGAAAATATAGTTTTTCATGATCAATTCAAGTATATTGACACTCGATATCATCATTTACGAGATTATGTGCAAAGGAGAATCATGTTCTTGGAGTACATTCCTACAGAGGAGCAGGATGTAGATATTTTGTCAAAGGCATTGTCAAGATGAAAATTTGGGTTTCACAAAAGTAGTATTGGGGTAGAAGATAATCCCCTTCTTGTTGAGAGGGAGTGTTGAAAAACTGCACCAAGAAAAATCCTAATTTAATTTTTCCTTGAATTAAATTGTAATTCTAATTGTCATAGAAACTTGTAACAATTAACTAAGTTAAGTTGACTTAGCTCGCTTAGTAAATTTGTGTTGTGAGTCTATCTAGAGTCATGTAGAGTGACCCCTAAATTTTAGGTGCTCAGATTGAGTTATTATTGAGTTGTAATTATTTAATTTAGTTTAATTGAGTTAAGTTCAGTTAAACTAGTTCTAACTAATGGAGGAACTAGTGAGAGGTCAAGTGAATTAATTTGGATTAATTCACATGTAGTGATCAATGAGATAATTGATAATTCACTCATAAATAACTCATGCATGTCAGTTTTGAGAAATACCCAGTTGAGATTGGAGTTCAGGGACAATGTACTATCCATTGTAAAATCATCTAAATAAAATAGGTGATGCATGCAACCATAGGAAGACCTATGTATGTATTGTGTAGTTATAGAGGAGGAACTTCCAATTAAATATGGGCTAATTCCCTTGGAAACTCCACAAGGAAGTGGGAGCTTGGAAGGAAGCAAATTTGGATGGCTTGAACTGGTTTGTGAAGCAGTGAGATAGATTGTACTTATGGAGAGATTGTTTAACAAACATTGTATTTTATTCTCAAATCTTGTGATTAATGCAATATACAAATAGTAGGGGTTTTCTAGTAGTGGCTTTCCCCACAAAGTTAGTGTTATGTGTAATTGAAATTCTTGCTTTTTTTACTTTCTGATTTCATCAACCAGTTTTGGTTTCCACTGATGAGTAGAGTAGATCCAAGTCAATTGTTTTAGCATATTGCAATGTACAATTTGAATCTACAAAAACATTTTACACATTTTACACAATTTTGGGATTATAGAGGCAAGATAAAAATTATTTTCTCGTAGTATACACATATGATTTATAGATAAGGCAATCATTGGCTTATTGCATGGTGCTTTATATTTTTTTCATTTATGATGGGTTGGTGAATTAGTTGACTCATAATGTGAATCACAAGATTAAAATTATATGGTAAATACTAATGTAGTTATATAAATTAAATGGTTAGTCACCATCCATACTTCATGATACATATCACATTGATAAGATTAAAGAATAGTAAAAATTAACTATATTATTACTATTATTATTATAAAAAATAATTAATATATGAGATAAACACACACACACACACATATATATTCTTAATTTGTAAATAAGATTTGTAATTATATTATATGTCAATGTCACGAATTATTAGTACTACATGTCTAAAAAACCATAATTCATTTCATATGACACTTATTCATATGCCATTTTTTTAATTGATCAATTAAATTAAAAAAATAGAAAGAACATAGCCATTCTTAAAATCAATTTCAATTTTTATTTTATAATACTACTAGTTATATTCCATAATATTTTATGGAGATCAAACTTTTACCACCTGCTTAATAATTATTAATATCAACTCAATTAAATACATATATTAAATTATAAATATTTTATTATTTTTATTAGATAAAAGTAATATAATATTTAATGAATAAAAAAATAAACAAACATTGATTTTGTGAATAGTGTTTAGAGTTTTTCTCTATAGATCTCCAAATATTATTGTGTTAATAGTAATTATTGTGTTAATAGTAATATGAGTATAGGTGATAAAATCAATGTATGCAAATATGCAATAGATAAAATTGCCTTGAAATAAAAAGGTATTGTATTAATGATAAAAGATAGGATGGATGCATGTATAGATGCAATATGTAAACATAGATTTGCAAAGAAATGGATTGGAACTTTTTACAAAGAAATGGATTGGAACTTTTATGTGTAGGTTAAATATCAATAATAAAAAAATCAGATATAAATTTTAATTTAAAATAATTAATAAATAACTTTTTTAAAGAAGTATATTTAATCTTTTAATTTAAAATTTGTTTTACCTTCCATAAATATTTATTTTAAACCTCTAGATAGATAAAATGACCAACTGTGAACCAAAACCTTCTGAAGGTACCTTTTGGTAATGGTACCTAAGGTGGACAGAAGCACCCGTCGGTGTTCCTTGTGTCGGGAGAATCATTCTTGCATGTTGTCATCCTATCATGTTGAGATGGGCAAGGCCTTTTGTGAATTGGGACTTTTTTTTTTTTTTTAGCAATTTTGACACTTTGTGTATGGTGCATGTATGAAGAATCTTAACCTGGGAAATAAATCATTATCTGTTGGGATATTAAGTTTTATTTGTTTTTTGTTTAATGCATGATATTTGAGAATAGTTTACTTGTATGATTTGGAGCGTTGTTAGATTTAATTGATTGTAAGATATCATTTTTACTAATTTATTCTTAAATTAACTTGATTAAGATATTCTCATAACTAAAAAATATATATAAATATATAATATTGTGTAATAATTATATTAATATAATTAGGTAAAAAAAATTTCTATCAAATAGATTGAGATTATTAAAAATATATCTAAGAAGTCGAATATTAAATTGATTTTTTATGTGTGAACATAACAACCGATGATGGGAATTGAAATTAGGAATGTCGGGTTGGATTCCAGAGGAATGCGTGCTTACTTGTGTTTTGGTGGGCAGGCCACTATGAGGAAATATAAACCATTTAAATAAGTTATTTGGTTAGAGATTCCAACGTAAACCCAAGAGGAGGAAATATAAATATAAAGAAAAAAAGAAAAAGAGAAAGAACATTGCATAACATCTCATCACCATTACCCTAAAATGTAAAGCATTCCACAAGTATATCAAAGCTTACAACAAAAAGTTCTTAGGTATCTGGATGAGGACTCAACTCTATAAATAGCGACAAAATATGACGATATCAAGATACAGATATAATTAGCAAGAGCATATGAGTAATGAAAATATTTTTAAATAAGCAGATGGTCAAATAGCCTCTCTCCTCGATCAGTCGCATTTAAAATATTACATTGCCATTATATTTGATCTAGCTTAAAATGTATACCAATCTAAAAATCAAGTTAATGCTATTCTTCACTAAATTCCCATGCTCCCGATCACATCATTCATCATCTATTCGCATTCATTGTATTTCCATGTTGGCTTCTAGCATCATTATTCATCTATTCTCATAATTCTTGAGAAAGGGAATAAACTATAACGAACTTGCTCGCAATTGCGATGGCAAATTCAATAATTATTGAGTTGCATATAGTCAGTCTCTAATATATGCTGCAAACAATGCATTCACAAGTGCCAGTTCTGAAATTAACGTTACGCCCTGTGTACTCAGTCTGTAACCTCCACTAAATGGAGTGTGGGTGGTGGTCTTTTCTGTTTAGTCTTTGGGATTGTGATTTCAAGAATACCATCATCCATACTGGCATGTGTTTGCTCAATATCTCCATTGTCAGGTAGTAAGAATCTTCTTATGTATTCAGCCTTCCACCACTCTGCACAACCATCTGGCCGGTTATTGTGATTCCATCGACCGCTGATCTTCAAGACGCGTCCATTCTCGACACCAACATTAACGTCATCTTTCTTTAGCCCTGCAAATATCCTAACAAATTAAGGAATGTGCAATAAGCTAATTTACAATGGAGATAAACATAGGCTGATAAATATTAATAATAGTGACTGCGACAATGTGAAAATTTCATATGAATCGCATTGCTAAGGTAAACCCTATATTATAACATAAAGCAAATGTACACTTATGTAGTATATATAGAGTAATGTATATTTGTTATTTTACTACTGTACAATATTCCTGAACTAATCATATATTTATATATCGCATCCCAACCAGCAATCTATTAAAAATTTGCATTAGGTTTGGTCAAATTCCTTATCAATAAACAATTAAAGTAGTACAAGATTGAAAGGGCGTCAAAACAATATACCAGGGAGATCAGCGCGCACAAATATGCCATCATCTGTTTGGGACCAATCGACTCTTGACTTGGACAAAGACGCAGTGTCTCTGGGCCAAATGGTATATGGCGTGTAATTCCAAAGAGGGAATGGGTCGGAGGGATCCGTGAATCTCCCGAACACGAAGGGATTGAATAAGTAACCAGACCTGAAATACGTATCCAACACATCCCTTCTTAACGAGAAGAATGAGTTGAATGATGCTTCAGTCAGAGGTTCTTTCCGCCTCTCCGCTCCGCTGCAGCGACTCATACTAGGCTTAGCCATTACTGTACGAAAAACTGTCGTGTAGCTTGATCTCAGCTCAATTCTTCAAATACTCACTGAAATAAAAACAAACTATTGAATAAACAACATTGCATAACTACATGTATATATAAGCAGACTTGCAGTATAATTGAAGTAAGAATTTTGAAAAGAATGCCATGGATTCTGCATTCTTTGTCTGCACGCTTGTAGAAAAGAGGAAGTGAAAGAAAAAGCCATGGACGGCCTTGAATTTTTAGTTCCACTAAAAATAAAAGGGCTATCATCAACTCATATAATTCCTTTCTTACTCTACGGACAGCTTCGAATGCACGAGTTCTAGTCATTTCCAGTTCAGATCTCAGCTCAATTCTTCAGAGACCCACTGAAATAAACATTAGTCATTCAGTAAACGACATTGCGTTAGTACATGTATATATACAGAGACTTGCAGCGCAGTTGAAGCATTTTAGAATGCTACGGAATCTTCATTCTCTATGTACACGCGTGGATAAAAGAGGAAGTGAAAGAAAGAGCCATGGGCGGCCATGAATTTTAGTATGATTTAAAAAAGGAAGGGTATCGTCAATTCCTGTTAATCCTTTTGTGCACTACGGACTACTTTGAAGGCACGACTTATATCAACGAACCTTTCGGTCAGAGCTCAGAGGAATATTGGGAGTTTACAAGCAAGCGAACAAGAACTTTGTTGACCTACCTTGAACGCTTTGGTTCAAATCAACACCAATAATTCTCAGGGACGGGGCAGATGACTGTCTTCAATCAATTTCAACGGTGGTTCTTGGAAGTTCAATGCAATCCATTTTATTCTTACCGGTGGTATCAGCATCGAATTTATAATCCTCGTTCCGCTAAGTGCATGCAAAACTTTTTATCATGCATTTTAGGTGGTTATGGGACATCTCTTTTTTCCTAGTGTCTAGTAAAATATTCCATTCCCCACCACAAAGCATTCCACTCTATATTTGTAAATAAAATGGTTCTCTTTGGTTTAATGGTCACTATGCCTTTCGTGTTGTGTTTGCTTATGATGGTTTGTATATGATGTTTTTGTCGCCTATATCGTGGGATACTTTTGGAATTTGTGTGGTTTTCCGTGTGCATTGTATGTATCAAACCATTGAAGTTATGTTTTGTGAAATATTTTAAGATTGGTTTGTGGTTGTTATGTATGTGTAGGTCATGTTTTTTTTGAATTATTAGAGTAAAATACATTAAGATTTCCGAATTAGATTAAGGGATATATATATTTCAAATAAATCCAATTAGATTAAGGGATATATATATTTCAAATAAATCCATATTGCAAATCTCATGTGAACAAAGTAGGTTGAAAATTACAAATCTTATTAATTCTTTTTTGTTTCAAGTTGTTAACATTGTTGTTTACTCTTTTTAAAGCACTTCATGGTTATAAACCAATAGTAAACCACCTGAGAATATTTGGAAGAAAAAAGTTCTCTTATGTTCCAAAAGAAGATAGGAGGAAATATGATGCAAATGATATCAAATGTATTTTCATAGTTTATTGTTTTGATCATAAAACTTATAAGTTGTTTGATCCCTACGGACTTAAAAATTTTGCAAGGAGAGATGAGCTATTTCATTAGCTTGTAGATGAAGGCTATAAGGAGGACATGTATCATGCATGTCACATTCTTTATGACAATGATGATTTAAAAGATGAAGCATATGATAGGCAGGGAAAGAAAGATGAGGAAGAATCCAGTGGCATGCACACCTTGAGCAACCACAACACACCAAGAGGAAGAGATGATTTAATGCAAAGTAGGAGAATAGATGAAAGCAATGAAGTACCAAGAAGGCCATCTCATCAAACTCAACCACTTATAAGATTTCAGTATTAAGGCTAAATGACTAGGGTAGTGAATTCCATAGAACCTTTGAATTTCAAAGAAGCAAATGAGTATAAAGAGTGGAGAGATGCAATGAAGGAAGAATATGAGTCCATAGTGAAGAATGATATTTAGGAATTAACAAAACTCCCTGAAAATAAAGTACTCATAAGAACTAAATGGTTGTTGAAACCCAGATTTAATGTTGATAGAAGCATAGATAAGTGTAAGGCCAAGTTAGTTGCAATACGATATTCACATAAAGGGGAATTGATTATGAAGAAAATTTTGCACTTGTAGCCAAGTTAAATACAATTAGATTTATGATTTCTTTATTTACAAAGCATAAATCTAAACTACATCACCTATATGTTAAGTCTTCCTTTTTGTATAGGGTAATAAAAGAATAACATTATCATCTTCAACAAGAAGGGTTTGTTAAAAAGGGTAAAGAGAACATTTATCACAAGTTAAAGAAAACTTTATATGGATTAAAATACAGACCAAGATCTTGGTATGTGAAGATTGATTCTTTCTTTCTTCAAAAAGGTTTATGAAAAGAAAAGGTTGCATTAACCTATACAACAAGTCATATAAAAAGAGGCATGCTATTACGATTTCCTTATGTGTTGATGATATTATTATAACAACCAATGTTTATAAGTTGATTGATGAAGTTAAATGACAACTTTGATAGATGTTTGAAATGAAAGAACTTGGAGAATTGCATTATTGATTAGGTCTTGAAATATGGAGAGAAGTTATTCAGAAATTTGTTACATAGAGTAAATATACTAGGGAGCTACTCAAAATATTCAAAATGGAGGAATGTATGGAATTATCAAGACCATTAAAATAGAATGGAAAAATCTACAATAATGATGGGATAAGAGAGGTGGACAATACTTTTTACTTTGTGTCATCAACTAGTGGGAAGTCTAAACTATATCACTACAACCAATATAGATATAGCATATTCAATTCATAGCCAAACCTCTTCAAAGCCATTGGAAAAAAATAATGTGAGTCCTTTGACATCTAAAAGGAACTGTTAACTTTGGTATTAAATATAATATTACTTTTAATATTGAGTTGGATGACTATTTTGATTGATATTGGGCCAAAAATCCCAATGACATAAGATCAACCTCACGATATGCATTCAACCTTGGATTTCGGATTGCAGCATGGAGCATTAAGAAACAACCAACTATTTCTTTTTCATCAACTGAAGCTAAGTACAAAGCTTTGTGCAGTGCTACGTGTGAAGCAGTTTTGTGAAGGCAAGTTCTTGAAGATCCGGGAGGAGTACAAAAAATTCGAACGATTATTAAGTTTGACAATCAAAGCACCATCAAGATATCTGACAATCATGTGTACCATGCAATATCTAAAATATTGAGACAAATTATCATTTTTCATGGAAAAGATGTAGTCCAAGGAAATTGATTTAGTTTGTTGTAATATTAATGAAAATGTGGTTAACATATTTACAAAGCCTCTTGGATAGGAAAATTTTGAAGTTCGTTGGAATCAATTGGGTGTGTTAGAAACCACATTTCTCCATTAATGGGGAGTATGAGAATAATAGTGGATAAATAAAAAAAATTCACCTAATAATATAGCTTTCTATTATTTTTTGGGTTGTTTGCCTAATCATTCCTTGATTAGTTTTTAGATCCTATATTCTAGGAATCTATTCAACTATATTAGAATACTATATATGTAAGTGATTGTTTTCCTGGTGAATGAATATATGTGAATGATTTATCCTCCAGTGTGAGTGATTGTCTCTTTAGTGGGTTGCAACCCTTCTTCACATTACGTCTTTAATTTTCTAAGTTGAATTATTTTGAGTTTGGCTTGTGATTGTTATATGTGATATTATATGGTATAGTGAGATGTATCATTACCTAGTGCATTAATCTTCATTTGTAGTTGTTATTTATGTAATGTTACATATTTGACATATATCATGCCCTTTTATGGGTGTTAGCATAATTGTTATTGTGAGGTTTGACTTCCCCATGATTTGGAGTGACCTTCGGGTCAAGTTGGCATTATGGTGCAACAAATTATGCAACATCATCCTCCCATTGTTACAATGACATATTAAATTGTTTGTATTATTATAATTTTTGAAGTTATTCTATAAGTTCTCTAAAAGGAAATATCTAAATTGTAAGTGTGTTAGCATTGTTGATGTGATGTTTATATTATGTTGGCTTTGGGGTTTATGTTTTTAGATCTGTGTGATAACCTCCAAACCTTGGTGAATTTTGTATTAATGTTATACATAACATTTTTGTTGTTTTGGAAGTTGATTTTGGAGTGTAACTTTAGGTTGTTACAGATATTAGTTGACACTAACTTTGAGGTGTAAGTCTCTAAATTAATGTTATAACAACTTTTTAATTTGAATTATTTTTAGCATGTAGTTGTTATCCATGTAATATTACATGTTATCTTGCTCTAATAATATATCTAAATTATGTAGGTTAATATCATAATCATTGTTTTGTTAAATAAGTTGAGTTTAATATAGATATCCAAAGTTGATGTAATAACTTCGTCTTTCACTACAATAATAATTCCGTTGATAATATTCATATCATGCTTTATAATTTGATTTTATTTGTAATTAAGTTTTATGTAATATTACAACCTATTGATATATAATGTAAATATCTATATTGGAATTTTGTTCTATATAAATATTCCTATATTTTTCACATATAATTAATTATTATTATTATTTTTAAATTTTAAAGATAATATCTTTGAATTTTAAGGAGCATGAGCAGGTAGGGTTTCTTAGGGTCTCCACGACTCTGCCCTGACGTCCCTGCTAGAGTATTACCAAACGAAGGAAAAAAAAATGACTTGGGACGCACTGCTAAGGGAATAATGAGTGGAATGAAAAGGGGGGAGAAATCCCCTCATATAGGAACATTGCAGCAAGAGAATCAAGCCAACATGGAGCAAATAGTGACAATGGCGGAAGAGGGAAAGGAATAGCGGTCTTGGGAACCAAACGGAAAGTAGGTTTGGGAGGAAAATGCCTGCCAAGAGCTACCAAAAAATGAAGATTTGTTATCCTGAACAACAAAATAAAGGCATATCAAAAGTACTTGAAGGACCATGCCCTAATATGCATGTTCATCGGGGCATGGATGACGAGAAAGAGTTAATTAAATGGATCCAACAATGATGGCAACCTAAAGGCCACATCGATCTTAAGCTTGGGGCAAAGGGATTCTTCGTAGTGATCTTCTCAAATCTGGAAGAAAAAGAGAGGGTTTTCAAAGATGGGCCATATTTATTCAACAATGCAGGAATTTTCATTAGACATTCAAAGAATGCTACGACCCATATCAGGAAAAACTCATGGCTACCCCAATCTGGGTCTAACTATTTGACTTACCAATGGACTTCTAGGATCCTGAGATCTTAGAAGGTATCAGGAAATCTATTGGAACCTTTGTTGAAGTAGTACTCTAGACAAGAAAATGCAGATACACTTCCTATGCTCAGATCTGTGTTTATATGAACATCACAAAGGCACTCCTAGACTATATAGAGCTGGAATATCACGATGAGATCTAGCCGTAACCTTTAGACTACAAGAACATACCTTTTAGGTATCACTGATCTCATGATTATGACCACTTGTTTTGGGCATGTCCCCTTAACCAAAATGAGAATGCCACTTCGGAAAAAAGAAATTATGAACCAACGATAGAGGAATATGGTGAAGGGTTCCAGGAGGTGCAATGGAGAAAACGAAACCAGAGACTTTTAGGGAACCATAAAGAAAAGCAAATCGAGAAAGACCATAGACCGCAGAATCACTTTTCAGTGCTAGAGGAGGATGCCATGGGAGAGCACATGCTAGATAACACCCAAAAAATGGAAGGACAAAAAGACAAAGACTAGCGGGTAACAAAATAAAGAAGCTAGAAACAAGAAATGACGGACAACATGCAAATGGTGGAACAAAACCTAAAGGAGATTGATAGCCAAAAAGATGACCTAAGTGCCGAGGAGAAAGTCATGAAGCAACTTCTACAGGAACGGATACATCTGGATGAAAGGTTCATCCCGGAAGGCCAGAAACAACTCTATAAGGATACCTTCCAACAATATAAAGATAAAAAAGGATCATCAATAATAAGACAAACATAACATTTAGGGTCCCAAGATAGCTAAGGGAAAGAGATGGGAACACAAGGAAAAGGGAGAAAGAAAGAGGAAGGAGAATGATGAATGAATCCATCCAAATGGTTGGGGAGTTGCTAGTGCATTCACGAAGAGTAGTCACATTATCAATAGTTTTTCATCAACCCTAAAGTTGTTGAAATTATTATTACAATGTGGAAAATTAGAGGCCTCAGTAGTAGAGGCAGGTAGAGATACCTTAAGGAAAGAATGAAAAAAGTTAAGCCCAGTATTATGATATTATAGGAAACTAAAATAAGTGAAAGAAAATTGAAAGAAATTCTGGAGAAATTTAAGCATGAGTATTAGGTCATGGCTTAGGATGCTAATGGCAACGCAGGGGGGTTGCTACTTCTATGGAACCCGGAGGAAGTCTGGTTTGAAGACTCGGTGATATTACCGAGAATTCTCACAGGTAAACTTCAGAATATAGGATCTAATGAATGAGTCTTATTTACAAGGGTATACAAGCCTCATATCCTTGGTGAAAGAGGAGCATTCTTACAAAAGCTAGTAAACCTGAGGAACATTTACCCAGAGGAATTGTGGATAGTGGGAGGGGAATTTAACATAATTAAAACCTTAGTAAAAAAATAGGGGAGGGGTGAGAAGGGCAGATGTATATATGGAAACCTTCAGTAAAACCATAACAAACTTATGCCTAGTGGATATGCCCACAATCTATGGCATTCACACTTGAAACAATAGAAGAGGAGGGGCACATCAAATAACATGCAGATTGGATAGGTTCCTAATCTTGGATAAGTTGATAAGCCAATATATTTTCATGGAATCCTCGACCATCCCATGCATGGGGTCGGACCACTGGCTGGTACGACTAGAGGTGGACCTAAAAGAAATACCCAAGAACTACCCTTTTAGGTTTGAATCCTTCTGGTTTAGAGCCTCGGCCCTCCTTAAAATAATAGAGTAATGGTGGGCAGGATGTGAATAGTAGGGAAGAAATAGTATGCATACCACCCAGCTGAAGCTTAAAGAGCTAAAGAAGAAACTCGGGAAGTGGAACAAAGAAGAATTTGGATATATTATCAAGGATCAAAATGAGATAAAAAACACATGGAAGAATTCCAACAACAAATCATCTAGAAGGGGAGGTCTGATGAGATGGTCCAAGAAGGACTATTGATAAACAAGATGGAGGAAATAAGAAAGCATGAAGAGATCCTCTGAAAGCAGAAATTCAGGGTCCAGTGGCTGCGGAAAGGAGAAAGAAATACAATATTCTTCCACGACGCCATGATGCATCATCGACAACACAACAGAATATACTCCTTAAAAGATGAGGAATAACAAAAAAAATGTTGAACATGAAGAAATGGAAGAACTCCTGGTCAATCACTTCAAAGAAATTCGCTCGAAAGGCCCTAAGAATAGAATGGAATCCATTCAAAGAATCACGTAACACATACCCAACCTGGTAACTCAAGATCAAAACATGGCTCTGATGCATGCTATCACCCTAGAAGAGGTGGAAGAGATAGTCCAAGGAATTCAAAAGAATAAAGGCACTAGACCTGATGGGTTCACTGCAGAATTCTGTCAAGCCACCCTGAAATTCATGGGGAAAGAGATCCTAGAGGTTGTAGAGGAATCGTGATGCAACCAAAAGGTATGTCCTAGTCTAAATTATACTTTAATAGCTTTAATTCCTAAAACTGCGAAGTTTGAAGACCCCTAGGGATTTCGGCCCATAGCCTTATGTCATGTAATTTACAATATTATTTCTACTCTTATTGTAAAATGATTGAAAACTCTCCTCCCCAACCTTATATCGCTTGAGAAAACATGATTTTTTGAAGGCTGACAAATCTTAGATGGCTTCATCATGTCCTAGGAGGTAGTCCACTCTCTCAAGACCCAAAAGATGACTCGTATGATGATAAAGTTGGATTTATTCAAGGTATATGACCGACTCAACTAGGGGTATCTTTTGAGTATTCTCAGAGCCTGTGGCTTTACACAAAGATGGATAAACTAGCTCCTTACCATGATATCCTCCCTTGTTGTCTCTATCCTGCTGAATGGGACTCCTACGTCAACTTTCAACCCTACATGGCGCCTTCAGAAAGGGTTCCCTATATCACCCTTCTTGTTTATCATTTCAGTGGAAGGCCATGGACGATTCATTATACATGAGGTTTGTGAATCCTAATTGCAAGGCCTAAGTATTTGGGGTAACGACCTACCCATCACCCATCAACAATTTGTTGATGACATTATTCTATTCTATTAGGTATCCTTGAAGGAAGCTCATCGTATCAAAGAAATCCTTAACACCTTTACTAGAGCCTCCAGAACTATGATAAATAATGAAACATTTTGCATCTTTTTCTTCACTACCCAAGGGAATGTTAAGAGCTATCTTACTAGAATCCTTGGGTTTAGTACTAGAACTCTAACGTCAAAATACCTAGGCATGCCCCTTTATGATACCCCTTTAAGAAATGCTTGCTCGTAGAACATCCTCCAAAAATTACAAGGAAAGCTCAACTGCTGGGCTTTCAAATTCCTTAACTTAGCCAGAATAACAGTTCTTCTCAAAGTCATACTGCAATCAATCCCCATATATGAACTCTCTGGAATGGCTGTCCCCAAATGAGCATGTTCCAAAATGGTGGATATATTCAAAAAATTCTTATGGGGAGGACCAAAACCAATCAGGAAATGGGATTTGGTATCGTGTCAGGGGTTGACCAAGAAGAAATTGGACAGTGGGATAGGACTTAGAGATCCCTACATCTTTAACCAAACAATGAGAAAAAAAATTTGGTGGAGATAGATGGGAGGGGGAACTAATCTATGTAAGAAAATATAGACAAGGAAATACAATATGCTCAAGAGAATGGAGGATATATTGTGATATCAAGATCCCCCCAAAAGGATCGATGGTGTGGAATCTGGTAGCCTATAATAGGCACCTCATTAGCCAACATGCCTTATGGGAGATGCGTAATGGAAAAACAATAATATTATAGACTGACTCATGGCAATAAAGAGAAAAAAATATAGAGACATAGGAGCTCAAGGACATATATCAGCAGACTAAGGAAAAACATAAGCATGTGGTGGAACAATTATGGAAAGAAGACCAAGGAATGGGAAGTTGGAGGAGGTGGAAGACAAAGGAAGATTGGGACCAGAAAATAGAAACAGAACAATGGAATGCTTTTGACAAAGAATTGAGGACAAGACAACTAATGATCTGACAGGACCCTGATGTGTTGAGCTGGGGACATACAACTAAAGGCACCTTCACTATAAATGAAGCCTATGGCATCCAAGTAAGACAAGATCAGGGTAGGCAAGACATAATATGGAAAAAGATCTGGAAGGGAGGATGGTGGCCCAAGGTAATCCATTTCCTTTGGATGGTTTTCAAAGGGCATATCTTGACTTGGGACCAATTGTAAAAAAAAGGATTCCAAGGGCCTCCCTTCTATTGGCTATGGCATAAACATAGAGAAGACATAGAGCATATCCTCAACACATGCTCGTTTGTTGTGCAAAATTGGGGGCAAATGCAAGGAGTTTTTGGTAGAATGGACAGAGACCAAAACAACATAAAAGGAACAATTCTACTATGGCAAAACCACATCTAATTTAGCCCAAGTAGTAAACCGAGCTTGGGGTCTAGCCCTAGGATTCAACCTCTACGCAATCTAGAAGGAAAGAAACCATAGAATATTTAAGAATAAAACAACTTCAAAAGAGAACGTTTTGGAAGGTGTAGTCCATAATATTAGGGAAACAATTTTGGCTGAGTCATGGTGCCAAGAAGACTGGCAAGTACCCCCCCAAGAAGATCGTATCCTGTAGAAACTCAATCTAGCCCCATGAATGATTTCTACCTCAGGGTGGAAGACAAACAGGGTAAGTCCGACATCCCAATTCCATTGTACTCCAGCAGAAGAAGGCTTTATGAAACTAAATTTCGATGGGGCGTCCAAAGGGAATGTAGGAGAAGCAGGGCTAGGGGGCCTCTTCTAGGACCCCCGGGCTAATACTAAGCTTATTTATACTGAAAGTTGCGGGATATAAAGTAACAATGAGGCAAAGTTTGCTGCAGTGTGACAAGGTCTCCTAATAGTTGTCAGGGTAGGATACCAAAACTTATAAGTGGAAGGGGATTCAAGCGTGGTCATAAATACAGTGGCAGAACTAAACAATGGCACTAAGTGGGAAAGCTAAGCCAAAGTTGGAGGATAACAAGACTCATCCAAGAGATATGGGAGATCATCCCCAAATTTGATTACGTCCAATTCAGACCCATCAGGAAGGAAGGAAACAAAGGGGCTAGCTTCTTAGCTAACTAGGGGTGAAATCATCAATAGGAAAGGTTATAAAAATAGTGGCCATGTTTTGGGAAGTTTTAGTGTCTACGGATAAACGCTTAAACCCCTAGAATAGTAGATAAGTCTATAACAATAGTGGAAAGCATTCTCTACTTTTTCTATGACCAATAGATTAAATAAGAGGTAAATAAGCCTACCTGTAGCTTTCACTTACTCCTTATCTCCCTTGACCAATTTTGTTGGTCCTTTCTATACTTAATCTGCTTGAAGAGTAATTGCACACAAATAGAAGACAAAAACTGATCAAAGCATATGTTAATGAGCTATTGATTAAACATAGTCTAGAATCGAGTACATAGTATGCATATGAAAGCATCAATGAATAACACAAGCATATGGAAAAAGATTTTCTTGATTAAGCATCACTCCTCCAGTTCAATCCCATCCTCTCCTCATAAAAATATAAACATTTTAACATCATTACAATGCTTGAAATCAACTCAAGTCTCATACTAACAACATCTCCCTATCATTCAATGATTTCTAGCCCCTGATCACTTAGATGAGTGGTATTTTTATAGGTCAATGAAGGAAGTTATGCCGTAAATGGTGATAATGAATTCCCTCCCAAACATAGGATTTCGTTCCATGGAGGAAGGGATAAAGGGATTGATGTTCCTTAACTCCCTACCACATCTAAATTTGAGCTCAAAGGAGTAGATAAATTTGGGAAATTTCTAGATGCATCCAATGGATAAGAATATTCGCAAACCCCAATGAAATTTCGCTCAAATTCACACAGCGTAGGCGAAAGAGGGCTCAAATATGCTGCATGGCACCCTAGAAGTGTATTGGATTTCACTCTAGCACACCCTAATGAAGGTCTGTCTGCGCTGATCTTCTTAGAGGCAGTTTTTGGATGATTTCAATCATGGAACTTCTTGGGAAGCTAGGCATTCTAATGGTTGACTTGTTTAGGGCATGTAACAACTGAATTGGGGTTTAATGGGCCCTAACAGTATTGATATGTAAGTTGGGGATGATGTGCCCAAATGGATCTATAACAGTGGCCTCCTAAAGCATGAAGTCATAAATATGTATGTCGAGTGAAATAATTTATCATGTGGAGAGGAGGTTTCGAAGTGTAAGGTGACCTACATCAATTACAATACATATATCATGATAATTTGATTTTTTCTCATGAACTTGCTGAGGGAAGGCATACCCATGCTCAACTTATAAAATTTCATTAGATGTACAAATATAGTCATCTACAGATATAGAACCATGAATGGATGACCATGAATGTAAGGCCATTGAACATTTGATTTAGTACCCCTAAAAATGTCACAGCCCAGATGGATGAAACTAGATCTAGGGTATTCAATCTCGTTCAATCTTTCACTCAAGTACAAGTCTAACCATGTGAATAGATGATCTGAAGTCGAACATGGGAAGACATCGTCTGATTGCCAGCCAATGATGTAAGCTGTTAACAGACGAGAGAGGAATCACCGATAATGATAATGACCCTCAAGGTACCACAGTACATTTCGAATGGTGTGAATAAATGATTTGATGTCGAACACCATACAAATTCTTTTGGTAAAAGGGTAGTGATGCCAACCTATCGCCAAAAGCGAGAAACTTGCCATTGATGTATGCAAGCATCATGGTACTAAAGGGGTGTTTCTAAGTCAACTTCTTGGATAATGAGTTGATGTCGACAAGAAGTGACTTATCGTAGGATAGCCTTGATGTATCCCACTTCAATGACATGAAATGAGGTAAATGATTTTGGATATGAAAAATCGACTGACGACAAAAGGTTCAGGAATGACAGTCATGAAAGTGAAGGTTTACAGTATTGCAAAGGATGAAGCTTGCACTGAATGACTTCTCTTGAACATGTTGGCGACACTAAGATGAATTGGTAGCATTGACCCAAAAAAATGTAATTGATGGTATGATAGACCAATGGTGTGATAAACATCAAGCAGAATGACCCAACCCACATAGATGATGTGGTGAAAGTGTCATGTTCAAGAGTGACTTGCTACCATAAAGTGTTTTCCCCTTTTTCTAATTTTCCCCATTCATTGCTAACCAGTACCTCTTTTTTTAATATCAAGCCTGAGGAGGATAACATATGCTTGTTGTATAATATCACCCTTTGGATGAATTCATCGCTATTTGATGCTTTAACGAGTCTAGTGAAGGTGATACTTGGTCTTGTCTAGATGGAAAAGTTTGTCACTATTTGATGTTTTTAACGAGTTTAATGACAAAGATAACTTGGTCCTTTTCATATTTAGAGAGTTTGAAAGGGACATAAAGAAACTGCACAATTTGGTTTTTGTAAAATAAGCTCTCAAGTTTGAAAAAGTGTAAAATAATACATGAGAGATATCGTTTCCAATCCTTAAACGAACTGGAAAAAACAAGCGCTGGACAATATTTTCATGTTTAGAGAGTTTGAAAAAGGCTTAAAGAGGACTCCAAGGGGGTTCCTTTTTCGTTTTTAACAATGCTAAAAAAAGAGACAAAATTTTTCTTTGTGGTCAAATATGTTCAATTTACATTTGAGCACATCATATTTTGCATGTCAATTGTTAAACCTACTCAAAACACCATTAAAAAGATTAAAAATAGCCGTTTCATGGATAAAATGAATAAAAACTAATGTTTACTCAATTAATGTGCAAGAAATAAACATAAAAACAAGTTTTACCATTCATTTTTACCATTTCACATTTACCCTTTATTTTTGGTGCTTTGGAGAATCTTTTACCTCGAATTTCACTAGTCGATTATGGAGGATTCAGTGGACCATTCCTCGTGCCATTTGGAACAAGTAGGAGCTATCTCTATTCTCTTTCATATCATTCCATTCATTTTTAGTTTCAAGAAAAAAATTGGGTTTTTGAGGGCCCTAGGGTTTCAATTTTGAAATCTGGGATCAACGTACCCTTTCATCATCGAAATGTGTGCTACATTACACACACATAGAAGGTTGCATGCATTGCAGTGCACTGTCTCTAAGGCAAGGATGCACTGGGCACAAAACCAAAATTCACATACTTATTTTCTCTTAATTTTTCCTCTGTTTTTTGCAAGAAATGGATCCTAATTTATCTAATGGTTGTATTTCAGACATTCATCAGATCGAAATAGTGATATACAGAGAGAATGAGAGCACAACAAATAAGATATGATTTCCCTAAATAATCAAGGTATGGTTGAGGCCCTAACGAATTGTGGGTTACTCAAGTATTTCCGACTATCTAGCATGTGACAATAGATTGGGCTTTTACAGTTCCTTGTTCATTCATGGGATCCTATTGATTACACCTTTTGCATTAGGGACAAAGTAATCCCATTTACCATCAATGACATCTACTTTCTGACTAGACTGTCGAGGTTGGGTGCTCCCATCTCACTATCTGGATTTGTTAAAGAACATGAATCAGTGAGAGACTACATATGACAGTTCTGTCGGGAAGGTGCACATCGAAAGATTAACATCAGGGATGTTAGTGATTTACCATTGAGGACGATCCTCTTTACCATCATCAAATTGGCTTGCAGCGCAACACTACACTTGGAAAACAGATCATACATGCAGTATTCTTTAGAGTGTTTAGAGCCAAAAGTGTTCAACTGGTGTGAGGCAGTACTTTCATTTGCAAAAGAAAAACTGATCAAGGTGAAAAGCAGAAAGAAAAATAACTTTGACTATGGGTCGATCCTAATTTCTTTCACCTTGGAGAGAATTCCACTTATGCAGCCACAAGTTGTTTCATTGGGTGTATCTAGACCTAGGGATCCATGGATGTAGAGATGGGTAGATCTTATGGCTAGGTACGCTAGCCAGTCATTGATCTCATTTACCCCTGCATTCTTTGAGTGGTTTGATTGATAGGATATGGCCATCACAGAGTATCCATATTCAGGAATGGCTTTCTGTGGAAATCCAGACTTAATGTTACTAGTTGGAGCACAATGGGGTCTATAGGTAAATTGTTTGACCAAAGTGTTTTTTATTTTAAAGTTACTATGTTTTTTGTGTTTTTTAATTAACTCTAAGACTAAACAAAATCATTTTGTATGTATGCAAATTTTGGACCTGTTCAACCTGTGGGGCACCAACAAGTGGTAGGTGGGTCAGCATAGAGACCTGTTGGGAGAGGAGTTCTCCGAGACTTAGATTTAAACAAGACATTGGCTGAGCTATAGGACCACATAAAGGGTTTGACCCTAGGCATTCCGGATGTCTGAATCAAGGAGTTTCCTATGCAACTGCAATGCCACACCATTGGTGTGCCAAGCCATTGGATGAGACTTTTATGCATGATAGCACAAGTTGTGACCTATTACCATGAGCACCACTAGTTTACTTAGATGTTTTCTGCATACATTTTGAGTTTTTGGGTCAGATGACCAATTTTTGTATTGGACGCAAACTGTTTGTAAAAACTTTAAAAGCAACTATTTATTTTACTTTTAAAGTTTTATTATGGTTATGAGATGCAACCCTATTCAATTGATGATGTGAATTGAAATTTTTTACTTTACATATGTCGCAAATGTCTATTTAACACATAATTCGCTAGAGAATCAGTTAATCTATTTAGATTTCTTGAAATATGTAAATATTGAATAAACTCAAAATACCTTTCCAAAATATGAACTCTAAGGAACATGTGATGAATTCCTGGGTTTCAGAGAATATATACGCCAGTAAGTTGTAGAACAATGAGTTGTGAGTCTAGCCTAATGATTATTGGTGTATGCCAAGTGAAATGGCATCAGAAAGAAGTTCAATGAATGCACTATACTTAGCAATATTGTTTGTCGATCAACCAATACAAATCCTTCTAAAACTCACTAACTCACTACTTGGAGCAAATGGCCCATGCTGCAGAGGATATATTCTATGTACTACGACTAGCCCCATCGGTTTAACGAACAAATGGTTCCGAAAAGTTTGACATGTACAAGAAATGCAAAGTGGATTACTTAACCAAATAAGAAGTCTAAAAGAAACACACACACACATGCAATCAAAGCATATATACAGTGAGTTTTACTACACTTAACTAAGCATAGTAACGTTTAAGGTACAACTTGTTTTGGGGCTGCAATAATAGAATCCCATCATAGTCCACTAACTCGTAAGCACCTTTTGTCAAAACACGCTTAACAATATAAGCGCTCATCCATAGCAGTTCAAGTTTTCCTGCTCCAAGTTTATCAGAATCCTAATCGCAAAGCAAGACCAGGTCACCTTCTGAGAAGACACGAGGCTTGACATTTTTATCATATTACACCTTAATAAATTTCTTATGCAATTCGTTAGCCAATGCAACATCATGACGGGTTTAATCTAGATGGATTAACTCCAATAAATGCGCTTCTTCTTCAGAAATGTTAAGTAGTAGGTCAATTGCGAGTTTGAGAGACAAGATTTCACATTGGATTCGTAAGACTACTTCCAAACCATAGACCAACTGAAATGGTGTAAATCGAGTCGCAATTCTCACCGAGGCTTGATATGCCCATAGAACTAAGTACAAGATTAAATGCCAATTACTTTTATGAACTCCAATCATTCTTTGCAACATGCACTTAAGGGCTTTGTTGATAGCCTGAACTTGTCCATTAGCTTGCGGGTAGTATGGAGTAGAACTATCATGCCATAGTACTAACTTGGTGGTTAGCTAAACCATCATGTTATTACAAATATGTGATCCATGATCTATAAATAAGGCTTGTGGTACACCAAACCTGGCAACCACATGGTTGAAGAAAAATAAAGCAGTCATTTTGCCACTATTTTTCAATGTTGACATTGCCTTAACCCATTTGGTAAAATAGTCAATGACAACTATAATATACCCATTCCCCCTGGATGAGTGGGATTACATGTCATAAAGTCAATGCCCCATTTGGTTAATGGGCCAATAGCAATGACTGGTTGTAATGGTGTAGGTGGTAATCTGTTTTTCTATCAAATATCTGGCAAGCATGGTAACTTCTAGAAGCAATAATGTAATCTTTGAATATGGTTGGCTAGAAGTAACCAGCATGGATAATTCTCTGCGTGGTAGCATAACCAGATAAATGTCCACCAAAAGCACCTGAATGACATTCATTCAAAGCTTTTTTCAGCTTCCTCATGAGTGAGGGACCTACGTAAAATCATATCGACACCACAACGATAAAGTGTATCACCAATGATCAGATAATCTTTGGCTTGGTATTGGGTATGTCTTTGTTTAGAGCGAGAGTTATTAGGCTGAAAAGCTTGGGTCTGGAGATAGACCGGTATATCTCCATACCATGGGTCACTTGGCAAGATAAGAAACAAAGACTCATCCAAGATTGATGCTTCTGATGTTGAATCATTCGAGGATGAGGGAAGATCGCAAAGTAACTCGGTTAATACAAGAGATTTCTTTGATTTAGATTTGATGAAGTCTAAATCAAACTCCTACAAAATAACTATCCATTTGGAATATTTTCCCTCCATCAATTGAAATGACAAAATGTATGTCATAGGGCTGCAATCTGATATAATGGTAGTTTTATAGAGGAGGATGTAATGACGAAATCTTTGCATAGCTTGAATGGCTACCAAAGCTAACTTTTCAACATAGGAATACTTACTTTCCATATTGTTGATATTATTACTCAACTAATAAATAGGATGTTCAATTCCACTTTCTTCTTGGACCAAAACCATGCTAATGGTTGTATCTGCAGCAGTGAGATACATGTAATAGTATTTTTTTATAGTTTGGGGCATAAATTAATGATTCTCTAATCAAGGAATCTTTAAGAGCATCAAAGGAAGCTTACGCAACCTAATCCCAATGGAAGGGTACCCTTTTCTTCAATAGATGCATAAAACCTTTAGCCAACTCAACATAGTTTGGAATGAACCTCCTCAGAAAGTTTGCCTTCCCTTGAAGTCGCTATATTGGTACTGTTCGTGGATATTGATTTGATTATAGCCAGAAAATCCATCCATGAATGAAAAGATTTCACATCTAGCACATTTGTTAATAATCTCATCGATAAAGGCGGGGTTGCTATTATTCTTAACAAGGATGACTCCTGCAATAAAATGTTGGAGCATCTTCATAACAGTGGGAGCTATAAGAAACTTCCCAAAAACCTGTTAAAGAATATCTGCAGGAATGTGGCCCTTGCCATCAAATCCAATAGCTCGGTGGGTCCCCTACACAGTAAGCTCACTGAGAGCAATCCTATTGGTCCTAGAATCTATGGTCTCCCTAAGATTCATAAGGAAGATGCTCCCTTTAGGCCCATAGTCAACACCATTGGGGGTCCTACCTATCCTCTGGCAAAGTTCCTTTCCTTGAATCTTAAATCCTTAATTGGTCGTACAGGGTCCTTCATTAAAGAATCTACTTCTTTTATCAAAGATCTCAAAGACATTAACCTGGACTCTAAAGACATTCTGGTTAGTTTTCATGTGGTTTCCCTGTACACTTGCATCCCTATAAATGAGGCCATGGAAGTAATCTACCATCTCACTGATCCTGATCATAGAAAATTTTAGGGGCGAATGTTCGCCCTTTGGCGAAATTAAGGGGTTTTAAATTTTTAGTGGGTGAATATTTTGTATCATAGTACATTTTTACAAATCACCTCAAATAGCCCAACTTATTTTCAGGGAGAGGGTAAAAAAGGTAAATTTAGCCCTTGAAATTATGAGTTACAACCTTCCATTCGCCCATTTTCAAGAATAGGTTTTATTTAAGTGAATCCTATGGCCCAAATACCATATTTATAAAAGAGGTATCGTAAATTAATAAAAATATAAATAAATGAGAAGCATGGTAAATAAATAAAACATTTTTTTATATTAACTCCGTAAGTCACCTTATATACATACAAGGGTGTAAACAAATAAAAATATAAGTAAAGTGGAGGTATGGTAAATAAA